>PVKA01007342.1:0-78334 GCA_004027165.1 Ctenomys sociabilis
TTAAAACAAGGAGTATGCCGGGCGTGGTGGCGCATGCCTGTAATCCCAGCACTCGGGAGGCTGAGGCAGGAGGATTGTTGTGAGTTCAAGACCAGCCTGAGCTACAAAGTGAGCTTAAGGCCAGCCTGAACTGCATAGTGAGACCCTGTCTCAAAAAGACAAAAAAAAAAAAAAAAAAAAAAAAAAAAAAAAAAAAAAACAAGGAGTATGGGCTGAGGGTACAGTCTTGTTTGAAGATCTTGAGTTCAATACCCAGCAGCAAAGAAGGAGGAGGAGGAGAAAAGAGGAAGAGAAGGAGAAGAAAGGAGGAGTCAAATTTGCCCGACAAGCAGATTATCAGTCAGGTGTATAAGGCAACCTCTTTATCATCATGGGGGGTTTTGCAATTTTTCCTGACCCCAGAAAACTAGGCATATAGTTCTAAAGAAGGACATGCAACTCTATCTTTAATATAGATGTAAAGCTACTGTGAGCCCAAGAGTCTTAGTGTGGACCTGCTTGTTCTAGAAGTGTCTTTCCATCTGCCAAATTCAACACTAATTTAACAAAAAGGCAGGACTGAGGAGATAGATCAGCAGAATAAGTGCTTCCCTGGCAAGTGCAAGGGCCTGAGTTCAATCCCTGGTTCCGAAAAAAAAAAAAAAAAAAAAAAGAGCAAGAGTGATATAAACAAAGTCTTGCAAATTCATATTTTAGCACAGAAAAAAATTAAAACATTTATCTCCTGTAGGAAAGGAACTGTACTCACAGACTACTGGAGGGAGTATAAACTAGATATGGGGGCTGGCAAGATAGCTCAGCGGTCTAAAGCGCCTGCTTTGGCAAGCTTAGGCAAGCTCTCAAGGACCAGAGTTCGATCCCCAGCACCACATGCTGTGCCAGCCTCCCCACAGGGCTGGCTGAGCTGACCCCGTCCCCCCACACAAAAAAGAGTCTGTGATGTGTAGCGAGACACTGTAACAAATAAATAAAAAAATTTAAAAAAAAACAAAACTAGATATGGCCTTGTTGGAGGTAAATTGGTTATTATACATTATGGCTTAAAGTTCCAATTCTAAAAATACCCAGACTCACAAGCAGGGAAAAATGCATATGGATGATCACTATGAACACGATGAACACAGTCACATTATAGAACCATTCACAAAAACTAGTGGTTTTAGACAAGACCTGTAACAGGGGCAGCATTATACAGAAAAGAATGTGTTTACAGATACAAACAGATGTCTACTTTTGCAAGCAAGTAGGTAAGGGGCAAACAAATGCACAGATTATTAATGATCCTTATCTCTACAGACAGATTCTTCCCCCTTTTTGGTGCTAGACTTAGAATTAAATCCAGGTCCTTTGCACTGAATTATACCTCAGACTTTTTACTTTTTTTTTTCATTTTGAGAAGTTGTACCGGATGTAGTGGAACATGCTTATGATCCCAACACTTGAGAGCCTGAGGCAGGAGAAGTGCCATGAGTTCAAGGCCAGCCTGCACTGCATAAAGAGACCCTGTTTTAAAACAAAACGAAACAAAACAAAAGAAAACAAAACAAGGGAAGAGAGGGCCAGGGAGATTACTCAGTAGAATAAGCGCTTCCCTGGCAAGTGCAAGGGCCTGAGTTCAATCCCGGGTTCCGCAAAGAAAAAGAAAAAAAAAAAGGGAGGAGGGCGTTACAAATGTGGCCTATAAAGACCATCCACTTCACTCTTGTTCACAGTACTGACTGTGTGTCTACCTGTAGCCAGGAGTTTTATATTAGCCCAAGTAGATGAGGAAATTGAAGCTGTCACAGGAAGTACAGATAACTGGGAGAGTGTGCCAGGCTACCATTCACTTTATCTGCTTTGCCTGATAAAGGTTATGGAATCCCTCATTCTACTGGGCATTCTTGTAGGCTAAGATTTTGATCAACAGCTTCTGCTTCAGTGATTATTGCTAAACTTGCTAAACAATTTCTATTTCATGTGATGTTTCCCCACCCGAAGTTTTTAGGAAATGAAGTGTCTTAGTCACTTTTCCTTGTTGCTGAGACACAATACCTAACATCCACAATTTAAAGGAGGAGAAGTTTATTTTGGCTCTAATTTCAGTCTGTAGCTGGCTCCAAAAAAAAAAAACAGTATGGCAGAGGGACAGGGCACAGGAAAAGCTACTTACTTGTGGCAGTGAGGAAGCTGAGGGTGAAGGGTGGAGCGGGGGAGGAGATGACCCTTCCAGGCCATGTCCCCAGTGACCTGCCTCTCCCAACCAGCCCACCCCCCAGCACATTTAGCTGTAAGCCTATCAGTAAACTCCACTGATAAGTATAATGTAGTTTCCCTATGATTCAAGCACCCACTAGAAGTCTGGCCTATGAGGATAGGGTAATTTGGGAGGTATCTAGATACATACCATAACATAAGGTATGGAGCAAATTTAAGTTTTGGTTTTTAACTCCAAGATGCACATTTTAATTACCCCATGCCCCAAACATATCCCTTATTAACCACAGAGGCATCAAATTTTTAAAAACATTTTACAGTACAAGCTTTCCAAGAAGCATAGTCTACTAGATGGGTAAAATCACTTTATAGGGCCCCTGTTTTCACTGCCAATGTCTACTACCCTTCATGGGGCTTATATACTTTCTTTTAAGCACAGGTAATACTGCTCAGTTTTGATCTGTAAACTGGAACCAAAAACTAATGACCGTGAACAAGGACAAACGGGTTGCCCCATAGGAAGCAGGGGCTCCTTGCTGAGGGACCAGAGGGATCCTAGCAGCACAACAAGCTCTGATCCACTAACTGTCAGGATGCCAGGCTCCACACAGGAAATGTGCTTTGGGAGCTACACCCAGAGTCCTCGTGCTGGGAAGCACTTGGCTAGAAGGGTAGAAAGGGAAAGGTCCAGACACATGAATCAAATTATATTAATTCACTTGTCACTCACTCATCCTAGTGTGCATTTGTATGGTGAGTTAATGGGAAAGGCTGACTGTGCCTTAGACAAGCTCACAGGCTAAACATACACTCTTCTTGGGGTGTCTTAGTTAAATTTGTCCTCTGTTCCAGTACCACCACACTAAAGGGCTCACACTGTAGCAGAGGTACAATGGAGCCACTCAAGTATTCTGAGGAAGCCAAATGGTTAAGTAGGGGGTCTACAGTCTGCATCAGCTGACTTGTACTTTACCATACTGAGGGGATGGATAAGTCACATCCCCTGTCTTAGTTACTTATCTCTCATTTTTGAGACAAAATATCCACCACCCAAAGGTAAAGGGGGGAAAGGCTTATTTAGCTCACAGTTTATAGAGGTTTCAATCTATTATTAGCTGGCTCCAAGGCAGGGCAGCACATGGCAGAGCGGCAACAGTTTATGGCAAGGGAATACAGCAAAAACAAACAGAAAGAGATACACAGGCTGACACAGACAGCAGACACACCTCTTTCTATCCAGTCTATTGGGATTAAGGCTGTACCAATCCAATCAATCAGTGGAATGATCCAGCAATCGTCTACCCTTAATCCCAGCATAGCACTACCAGTCTATCACACATTCTAGGTTCAACTATCTCTGATAAAACCCTTATGACTGCATGAGGCTTTGGAAGGACATTTAGACACAAACCATAATAACAAGTCTGTTTTATCAAATTTTAAGTTAGATTCTCACTGTTGCCCTGTTGCCACAGTCAGGGAGGTATAAGTGAAAAAAATGACACCAATAAAGTTAGTTTATCAACCAAAGGTCTAACAGCAAGTATCATCTGAGACACAGTCATATGCTGCAGGAGCCAGAGAGGGGATCAGGGCCTGGAGTAGCGTATGAGGACATACACATATTCATACACACACAGCCCTCTAGCAGGCTTCTGTCTGAGTCTCCTTACCAAGCAGGTTTTCTCTGCAGGGAATATAAAAAGCATTTACCAGATATGTACAGGCAAGTGTCTCAGCCATGAGGCAACAGCAGAAGAGATGAGTGACAGGGGAAGAGATTTTAATAAAATGACAAGAAGCAGCCCATGTTACAAGGAGATTTGGGAGATCTGTTGGAGACCTTCTTCTTTTACCTGGAGTGAGACGAAGCTTAGCACTTATATTTTGGATTAAGTCTTGTGACCCAGTGAATGAGAGTAGGGAGGTGAAAAAAGCATGCCTATTTGAGAAATTATATGTGAGATTAGAAGAAAAAGGAAGTGAAAGGAAGAAAAATAAGCCTAAGTCTATAAATACAGCAGCCCCAACAGTTAATCACCACACAGGAAAGCACAAGCCCAGGTAAATGGGAGACCAAAACAAGATATAACAGAAAATACAAAATTCCCACCTAAAAATAACTGGGAGTATGAACTACTTTGAAACAAGGAATTTCTTTTTTTTTTTTTTTGTGGAACTGAGGATTGAACTCAGACCTTGCGCTTGCCAAGGAAGCACTTATTCTACTGTGCCATCTCCCCGGCCCCTAAAACGAGGAATTTCTGATATGAGCCTGAGATTGCAGTCATGCCTAGTAGGGAGGGGTTGCCCATATTGGAATTTAAGGTTCACATACAGCCAGGAAGCTAGTGACACAGAACTGGGATTAACCCCAGGAGCATTCCAGAGAGCTACAGAAACTTCAGAACAGGAAGGCTTGTCTGTGGCCAAGACTTAGGTGAGCAATGGGTGAAACTCACTGGAGCTCAGACTGGGAGTCAAGACCTTGGCTCCAGCCAGGAAGACCCTGGACAGCAAGCTACCTGTCTGCAAAGTGACTGAACCTTAGGCAGCTAAATGACCTAAGCTGCTTGTTTATTTAATGAGTGATCCTTTAACAAAATGCCTACCTTCATGCTTCTACCTATGTATGCCTGTAGCAACACTGTGAAGAGAAAAATAAAAAGTGTTCCACAAGAGCTAGATTGGATTCCCAGATGGCTGCCTCCAGCTGGGTGGCCCAGCAAGCCCTCCAACCTCTCTGGTCTTTTCACAGCTCCACAGCCAAAGGAAATCAATGGACCTAAGTGAGTAACAGTGAGGCACAATAGGCAGGTAACTATTATTCTCTTTTGTCTTACCCTTCATTTAACCTTGCTCATGTTAGGATATATGCAAATGCAATTCAAATGATTAATTACTTCCCACTGATTCCAGGTATGGAATGCACTGGCAATACTATATACTGTAGGCACATTTGGAACTGGACTTAGGAGACTTAGGTTTGAACTTGGCTTGTTCATTTACCAGCTCAGGCTCCTGATGACGGACCTGCCCCAGCTCAGCCTCCGCAGCCTCAATTGTGGAGTGGGGAGAACATTAATATTGACTTCATGGAGCCGTTATGAAATAAAACCAGACAAAGGATATAAAAGAGGCTTGTAAACCAGAAGGCCCCATGCAGATGTTATACATTAGGGAGGAATATACATATATGTGCACAGCTGTACAACACACAACCTTATTTCTGGCTGACATGTGATATAAATGACTCATGGTCAATTGGCCTAAGTCCACAAGAACACATCTTATTTCATCTTTTGTTCATAATATTAGTCATATGCATGCTTTTCAGTTGAATCTACTTCTACCTTACAATTCAGTAGTTTTAGGTTTATATCCCAAAGGAAAGATCCTACACTTTGGGACAAGGTTCTGAGGACACAGGATTCAGGCTTTAGACATATGACCCATTTTCACACAACACCAGCCACAGAGCTGACAGGAAAGGAGTGTCTTCCCATTACATCTCAAGCCTCTAATAGCTGGAACCAAAGCTCTCTTCCCGAGTATTTCATTAAGTATCTCATCTGTTTGCGTTTGGCACATTTCCATGAGCTGGGAACCTAGCACAACTGATGTGGTGTGACAGCTGAGTTGGCGCTGCCAGACGTGCTTCCGCACTCAGGACTGGGGGAGGTGAGGGCTAGGGAAGAGCTGGAGAAGGCGGCAGCTGTCCTGTTACAGCTGCTGCCATGTAGCATGCACTTCAGATTTCACTCACGTCCCCCTGACAGAGGAGGCACCAGCCACAGGTCACATGACCTGGAGGCTCTTTGCTCATCTTCTGTACAGACAAAGAGATGAGGTGCTACCCACCCTATCCTTCCCAAAAAATTCTTTAAACTCTCTCAAAGAGCCCATCTCCTCTGATGAGGGCACTGTTGGCCTCTGGGCCTAACATTTCAACCATCTGCCCTCCACCCTCAGGGTGGAAGTCTTGCTTTTCCAAGTCTTCCTGCCAACTGTGGCAGACAGCTGGCCACTCACTGCCTGTCTATCTGTGGAAAAGTGGTAGTCACAGTGTGCTCCATGTCTTAAGGAAACAGGGGCTCAGAGGTTCTGCTGAATGGACCCCCAAGGTTCATTAAAATCTCATTCACCCTCCACTGGAGTAGAGACTATTGCCTGGTTTCTTTCATCAATGACAGGATCAAAACATTGACAGTGGAAAGAATACAGTATGGGAGCCAGGAAACAGAAAAGAGGCTTGTTTCAAACTAAGAAAACAGTGTTATCTGGAAAACCTACAGGCTACTACAAGGGCCTATCACAAGCCCAAACAGAGCTAACTCATGTCTTGCTATTCTTACCCCCTCTCTGCAGAGGTTACCATCATCACTAGCCACCTCCCCACCCCCTCACCCTAGTGCACTCTAACATCTTCCAGAGGAATGGCTTAAGATCAATTACTCTGAGACCCACGTCAGCATCATAGGCAGATGTCTTTCAATATCCAACTGGCTCACATCCAACAATTTTGCATAATAGGTCAAATCACTGTTTCCTGGGGGTTTAATTTGTAGCAAATTCCTCTTATAGGCTCACTAGGAAGTTCCTGCTGTTTAAAATGGAACATACTGGGGTGCTTTGTGGAGACTTCCTTATGTGGTGGACAACCTGAAATGGTTGTTTTGAAAAGTATCCAAGTTGAAATGACTACCGCTATAGCTGTGGTCAGCAGGTGAGCACTGCAGGGCAGACTCCAGAGGAAGCTGCCAGGCCACTTGCCCAAAGGTTGGTTTGAGTGTCTCAGCTTTCAGGAGGATCTGAACCCCACCTTTTCTCTCACACCCAAGTGGAGCTTTCTAGGTTCTTGCCTGGATCACAACACTGGAGCTTAGGCCAAAGCCTCATCAGAAGGGAGAAGTAGTACACAGAGCAGCTGATCTTGTAGCCTGCCCAGCCCTCTGAAGGAGGGTCTTGAACGTAGGCGTGCACATATGCAGAATCTTGTGACCAAATGCACACATGCCCAGCCTGCAAGGGCCTGCCTAATTCTAAGGACAATACTTAAAGAAGAAGGGATTTTTTTTGTCTTTTGTTGTTGTTCTGAGTATTGCATTCAGGACAGTCTGCTGCTAAACTATATCCCAAGCCTTTTTTATATTGTTATTTTGAGATAGGGTCTTGCTCAGTTTGCAATTCTGCATGAGCTTCCCTAGTAACTGGAATTACAGGCAGTTCTTGAAAAATAACTGGTAAACCAGCTAAGGTTTGTATGGGAGTCCACAACCTTTACCCTAATTTTCTGACTTGACCTACTGGCTTTTGAGAGCAGAGGTTCTATGTAATGAATCTGTCACACAATGCCCACATCTGGTATCACCTTGTACCTTTTTTTTCTTATTCTTTTTTCTGTATCAGAAATCAAACTCAGGACCCTGTGCTTGCCAGGCAGGCACTTGTGCCACTGAGCTATATTCCCAGACTTTTACCAGGATTCTAAAGAGCTCAATAATTTGATGTGGTGGGGGGAGCTGATGGTGGCAGGTGGGTGGAAGGTAGTTTAAGGTTCATTAATTCCAGACTCTAACATCTTCCAGAGGAATGGCTTAAGATCAATTACTCAAACTCTTTAGGAGTGGGCAGGAAACTCACCATGAACTGGTCATCAGACATCTTGGTAGTCACATGTCCCTACATGTTCCCATGAACCTCTGATGCTGTAGCAGCACTGGACACTCAAGGCTGCTCTTTCTTTTTCTTTGGTTATGTTTGTTGTTCTTGGTTTCAGACAGGGTTTTGATGTACAGCATAGCTAGACTCCAGCCTGTGATAGTCCTCCTGCCTCAATCTTCTTATAGGTGTGTGGCACCTTAGGGTTATGCTTTCCAACTACAGAGTCATCCCCTTCTTCTTCCTCACTAAGCACCCAATGCTGTGTGCTTCTCAGGACCTAACTCAGATGTCAGCTTAGCACGTATGAAACCTGTAAGCATCCAGGACCACCACGCCCAGAAGCACCACCCCCAAGGTCCACTCCTTTCAGACCTGCTTATCCCTCAAGATTTCAGCCAGGCTTCAATTCTCCTGAAGCCTTTCTTGCACCCTCTTCCCTCAGAACCTCAGTGATAGTGAACAACATTGTAGGAGTTCCCATCTTATGAAGTAAGGTTCAGGATACTTTATCATCCTGCCTGAGTCTGGCTCTGCCTCCTACTGTGGCTGAGCTCTCATTTATGCCATTCTCCTAGGATGCTCAGCAGAGGCTGGCACAGAAGGTGCAAAACAGTCACTGAGTAGACAGAGCTGTCCCAAATGCTGCCACACTAACCCCAATCATCTCATCTTTATGGGTGACCCTCTGAGCTGTCCAGTTTATCTTTTAAATCTTTTTTTTTTTTTTTTTTTTTAAACTTAAGTGTCTGACAAAGGATACACAGTAGATAGAAGATTCTCATTAGGGAAAGAGCAACTGGGCGGGCTTGGGGCCTGAGGTCATAGAGCAGTCCCCATGAGGGACAGCTCTGGAAACAGTAGAGATGAAGTGCCATGCTTGGTCTTCACTCAGTGAGGCTGAGCAAGCACTTATGTGACAGAACACCCCAGCATTCTGCCATGGCACAGCTACTTTCCCTGGTAAAGTAACACCCACTCACCCAGCAGCTGATAAGCAGAGGGCTTTTTTGTATTTGGGAGACCACATCCAGGAGCCTGGTAGAAATCTGTATAGATATTGTTGGGGTACAACAGGGTTTTATAGCATTCCTGTCACTCTTGAGCTCTCAGAATTGTGACTCCTAAACACCAGTGACCAGCAGCAGCAGCAGGCAGCAAGAGAAACTTTACACTGCAAAGGTCCCAGAACCCCACAAATGGACTTGCCAATTCTCATGTTCAAATCTAGGAGATATGTGCTCTGACAGCCTCAAAGCCTATTTTAGTGTGCTCATTTTCCAGGAACAACCAGGAGATCATGCAGTCCAACTGGTTATTACATTTGTAGCCATTAAACTGACTTCAAAGGCGAGGCTTAGATGGGAACAGAGGAAAGGCCCAGCTTCATCCTGTTTCAACCACTGCCAGACCCTGAGCTGGGGGATTTGAGGAATGGACTGTGAGTCACTTGGGCCCTGCTTGTGCTTCTTGGAGCCAGGCAACGCACAAGGGGTAAGCAGAGAGGTGTGGTCCAAGGAAGGCCTGGGAAGTCTGGGCACAGATCTATAAGACAAACTGAAGCTCTCCCAACAGAACAGTAACAGGATCCGCATGATTAGGCCAGGCCTGGGAAACTCATCAGGGGACAGTGAGGAGGCTGCTCTGGGTAGGGAAGGAGTCCCTATCTGCTTCCAGTCCCTTTGTTCCCATTTTACTGCTCCCCTTTTGGCTGAGAGCTTTTCCCTGTAAGGGTAGAAAATAGTGCAGCTACCCAGGATCTTGGATGGCTGACTCTGTTTTCATGCTGCACATGCAGTCCTTTAAAACAATTTTAAAATTATTTTTTAAAGTAAGTATGGTAAAATTAGGCACCATTTAGAAGCAGGATTCTGCAGAAAGGCCTCCCCAGGGAGGCTGCTAGGACTTTCACTGGCCAAAAAGGTTTCTAAGGCACTGCACAGAAGCTGCTGACACCAAGTGTGGAGATGTGATGATGGCTGAAAGCAAACAAGCAGAGGCGCCTCAAAGACAGCAACCAAACCTAACCAATGATAAGGAAGACTTTTTTGTCTTTTGGGAAGCAATGTCCTGGAGCCTGGTAGAAATCTACACATGCTGTAGATCTTACTGCTACTGTGGATGCAGCTAGTGCTACATCACTGAGTTGGGCTGAAGCCTTGATCTTAGAAATGAGAAATGGGGCAACACCTTGTCCAAACAGCAGTCAGAAGAGTTGGAGTTAGCTCCTAGTCCTCTGCTTATGACTTTTCCCCTCTACGAGGCCAGAACCAGCACTCTAGAATGTGATTTCCATTGCTCTCCCAGCCCCAGGCCAGGTCCTCAGGACTTGCACGGAATGTCACAGAGAGACAGCAAGAGATGCCCACAGGTAGAAAACAGGAAGGAGGAAGTCAGGAACAACAAAGGTACCAGCAGATCAGATGGGAGTTGCAAGCACTCCAGCTTGAGCCTTTTGCTATAGCACGGCCACTCCAACAGACCCTCCACAGTAAGTACTGTAAAGACTCACTTTGTTAGCTTATAAACATACCCACTTTATGAACAATTTTCCTAAAACAGACTCTGTCTGCAAGTCAGAGACTGTTTTCTCCCAGAACCACAGAGCCATGCACTATAATGCAGATTGCTGGGATACAGAGAGGGCTTCTAAAGAATGAGGCCCCAAACTGGGTTGGTGGTGAATTCCTATAATCCCAGCACTTGAGAAGCTGAGGCAAGAAGATTGCCAGTTCAAGGCCAGCCTGGTCTACATAGTAAGTTCAAGGCCAGCCTGGAGTAGAGAAAGAAGATCCTGTCTTAAAAAAAAAAGAGAATAGGGCCCCAGAATCTCCAATTTCAACAATGCCCTTGTACCTTGCCCTGGTGTCCCCACATGATTAGATATAAAATTGACTCACAGGTCTTCAGGGTGGTTTGCCATTCACTCTGACCTATGGTGGAGGGCAGATACTTGGGTGGCCTCCATGCAGCTTCTGTACCCCTGCACTGTGTGTGGTCACCTGCTGTGGGCCTACTTCCTGGCTGGGAGGCTGATGCTGCCTGCTAACCTGTGTAGTCCTTCTGAGGCCTCCAGCATAACTTGGCTGCACTTTATAGTCCTGCAATGGCCGTGTAGCACCTGGCCCTGAAGTTTGGTGCTGACAGGCTTTACCTGCCATGCAGAGCCCCAGAGTCCTACTCAGGGGTTGAGAGATCTCACCAAACAAACCACAAAAACTACCGCACAAGTACAAAGGCCTGCCTTAGTCCTGGTGTACTGTGTGATGCCAGCAAGGTCCCTAATTCTTGGAGCTATCATCCCGTACTCCTCACACAGTGGGTATAGCTCCCCATGGCCCTGTCTACCTCCCTGGCATGCTGAAAAAAAAAAAAAAAAATCAAAGAAGCATGGATGTACTCTGCATGTGAACACAAGAGTGGCTGTTACATGGCTGTCTTTGTTCTTCTTTTTTATTTTAGCATCACTAAAAGTCTTGGTCTTTTTCCTATTTCTTAGATAAAGTTAGTTCTGAGGTAAATGGGCATTCTTTTTCAGCAGCAGGCAAGAAAGCACTTGCATGTTTCCACAGAGCTCATCCCTTTTTCCTCAAAAAGAAGACAGGAGTCCTTGGTAGGCAACTCTGAAGGTTCCTTTCATAATTGTGAAATCTCAAGCATTCGAGTGTGTTTATGTAAGCGATTATAAAAGGAGATGGAGCCAGCCCTCTCAGGAGAGGAGGGGGTCACCCAGCCTATCTCCCTAGCAAAGCACCATTGTGTTATTAAAGACAGTAATTATAGCTCTGAATCTAGTGTCAAAGCCAGGACTCTTTATCCACGCACACTGTGCCTTTCTTCACTCTAAACATAAAAATATGCAGGTTCTTTGTGAGTTAAGGAGAGGCTGACAGTTCTGTCCTGAAGCCTGGTGGTCTCATACAGCAGAGGTGGGCTGGACATTCCTTGGCTGGGGTCTCTACAGCCCTGCTTGGCAGCAGGGTGAGCCCAGTGGCCAGGACCATAGGGCCACAGGTAGCTCTGGAGTAAGAAAGAAGTCATGTCCCCACAAAGGTCTGGATTGATTCCCCTGGTGGCCATGTGGGCTCTTTCCAAGTTCCCCCCAATACTCAGCACACTGATGCCAATGCTCAGTGGTTTACTACTCATGTGATGAGTATACACATTTAAGAGGGCAGAAGAGATGAACAGGAGCAAAAAAGACTCTCTCCCCTGAACATGGGAGATCTGGGGACAGGAGTACTGACATGTGACCTCTCCCCTGCCTTACAGTACAAGCTCATCTCAGCAGAAGAAAGGGCTTGCAGTAGAGAAAGACTAAAGTGACCCAGAAAGAGACCCTAGCTTAGTCCCCACTCCTCTGGTTTTCAGTTGCTTTGCATTAAAAATGAGAACAGTGAGGGCTGTCTCTAGGGTTATTGTTCTGAGGGCGAAATGAGATAATGTCTAAGATGTTCTGTAGTTAGTAAAAGAAGTAAATGCACACAACACACAAAATGATGGCAATGATTCCCTATTCACAGCTGGAAGCCAAGGCCCTAGAAAAAATAAAGGCCAACTGATTTGATGCTATTAATGAGGAATCTCTACAAATCCATATATTTCTTGAAACAAGTTTTTCTCACAGACCCTTAAACCTGAGAGATATAAAACCATCAGTCACTGCACACACAGGGTTTGGGTAGAAATCCTAAAGGGGATAGCAGAAAGAAGCCAACCCCATGTCCAGGTAGTCATGAAAACTCAAGGGTATCAGCCAAAGACCAAGGCATGTACCAGGGAAGAAATCACCTATCATTTACAGACAGTGCTTCTCCCAAACAAGGAGACACTAGCTGCATGCAGGAGGTGTTCCTTGGCAAAAATGTCATCATACCACACAAGGCACCATGGAGTAAAGGCTAACACAGCACCCCAGTGACCATGCACTGGGAACCTACAAGCACCTGCTCCATCTCCTGGTATTCTGTTTATTTGCCTTTAACACAAGGAGGTGACTAGAGGCTCCTATTCTAAATCAGCTCCAAAGTGCCCCATCCAAGAGGTGGATTTAAGTTTTTTGCAGAAGCATTTGACAGTCCAGATCAAAGTCAGCTAAAATTGGGCCATGGATCTTAACAGTAGCACTAGCTCTCTATGACTCATGGGTGCGATGCCAGGTCCCCTGGGGCAGAGTCAGAAGGACTTACCCATGCTTGGGAACCTAGAGCAGGACACAGTGCTGGAGCCACAACTCTGGGCAGGAGCTAAGGAGGCAAACTACCCTGAACCCTGCTGTACCAGGACATAAATCCCTAAGCAGGCTAGGGAGGGTTTTTCGTAGCAAGTGCAAGTGCTGAATGAAGAAAGACAAGATGAAGATTGTTCACTAAAGAAGATAACAACTCAGTCCAGAGAGAATGAGTCCATTAGTAGCTGACATGTTGGCTAGGGTGGCTTCGTAGAGGCCATGTGGCTGGGGACAGAAGGGCATGAGTTTCAATCCCCGGCTCCAACAAAAAAAAAAAAAAAAAAAAAGGACATGAGTGCATACATGCCAGTCTTCATATGGAGACTCAAGGACAAGCAGGTTGGTGGGACATCCTGCCCAGAGTCACAGGCCAGATCACAGAACAAGTTGGGTGAGGGACATTGAGACTACTTCCAGGACCAGTGAGGCCTTTATGTCTCTGGGGAAGAGTCTACTGATTGTTGGTATGATGTTCCACTAAAGCCTCAAGTTCTGACTTGTAGTCATTCATCACCTGAGAGTTCTAGGAGGGACTTTAAAACTCTGGTACCAATGGTCTTTAGGCCAGGGCTCCAAACCCTGCTTTCCCTGTGATCCTACCCACCAAAATATAAGTCATAGCAAGTACAGTGGTATACACCTATCATGCTGTGGCATACCTGTCATGCTGGCACTCTGGAAAACTGAGGCACGTCTGCCCAATTTTGCAACAGCAAGAGGATCTCACTAAGACAGGTCTCAAAATAAAAGATCTGGAGCTATAGCTTAGTGCTAAGACCTGGGGTTCAAGTCACTGTACCATACACACAAAAAAGGAAGTGATATGTTAAATACATGAACAATAAAAGGACTGGAAGGCAGAACTAACAATGAAGCTCAGGCCCTGGGTTGATCCCTCTCAGCACATCACTTGTTTGGTGCCACGGTCAGATTACAAGCTATGTACTGGGAGGCAGAGAAGGACCAGCAGCAGAATGCTACAGTGACACACAGAGCGTGGGCCAGCTAGAGGAGCGGAAAGGCAAGATTCTTAGGGAGAAGATCAAACCTGAGGTACTGGCCACTCCACTGCCTCTGAGGAAGGACTTGACATAAACACCAGACTTGCTGCTACACAACATACCTCCCTCACACCACCAGGCAGAGACCCTGAGGGAAGGGGTCTAGAAGGAGTTCCAGTAAGTCATTATGACTCAGCTTTCTTGTCTGTAAAATGAAAATAATCACACTTGCTTCTTCCCAGAGCCTTAGGGGGATTCCTGGCTTAAGCTATAAAAGGTGTTATTTAAATATAGATCTCTGCCATGTGTGGAAGTTTCCAGAAAGCCAGCTCAAGCCATACCATAATTAATCAAATAACAGGGTGTGGGTAGTCACCAAACCTCCTTCTTTAGCCTTCAATGGAGCTGGAATTATAGCCTGTAGACCAGCCCCTTTCCTCAAACAAGGACTTGATTCTCTCAGGGTGACCCAGATCCTCTAACTGCTGGGGTGATATTCCAACTAAAGCCTCAAGTTCTAACTTAAGAGTCCTTCATCACCTAAGAGTTTCTGTTTGTTATCCTCTGCTCTTCCCCTTTACTCTAGCACTTGTAGCAAAGCACCAGTGATTCTAATCTCTAGCCCCATAGGTGTCTGAAGTTGCTGGCTCTGCCCAGGAAGCTCATCTCCCCTACCCCAGGGGGTAATTAACCTGCCACCTTCCTACTCTCCAAGGATTCCACCAGAGGATCAGCCTCATTTCCTCTTCTCTATTGGGAACTACACTCAAGTGGCCGGTGAGTTTCCCCAGCCCACCTGCCCATTCTCCCAGTAACACCCCTAGGCCACAGAACCCAGAACCACAGAACGAGTCCCCTTGCTGGCTGGCTTCTCACTGCTGTACTCCATCCTCCACATCCAGGGAGTCATGGCCTCCTACACAACTTCCTTGCTGGGTCATGCCTCTGCACTGTCTACACATAAGAAGCTCTAGTGTGAAAAGGAGGACAACTTCATCACCATCCACCTGAGTCCCTGAGGTAGTGCTCTGTACCTACACCTGCAGGTCTCTTGGGCATTCTGAAACACAAGGCTGGGGTAGTGGTGGGAAGAAAAGCTCCTCAACTCCACATTCCTGCTCCTTTCATCTAACTTGGCTCTAGTGCCCCTTTCTCTCTGCTGCTGGGGAAAGATCGGGGACTCACACATGTGAAAATGGGTGGGAGGACAGTCCATGGTGACCCTCAGTCTGCTCCTCCGTGAAGACCAAGAACAGCACAGATATGGTGAGCAGACAATGCATGGAGACCAGCAAGGTCTTGCTGTGCAGTTCAGGATAGCCTTGAGCTCACTATTCCTGAAGGTCATCCCCTGTGACAAGTCTGTGCTCTGCTCTGGAAGAAAGCCCCTATCACCCAGAGCCATTGGGTCTGAGAATTGAGCTAGTGGGGATTCTAGCACAATTCATGCAACAGTAAATACCTTTTGGGGCCAGAGAAATAATGAAGGTGGATTACAGCCAGTCCTTTCCTTCAAGGATTTTAAAGCAGAGGCACAACCAGGCTTTCCCATTTGGTTTGTCAACTGTAGAGACAACTTGTCTGAAGGTGTCAAGGATCTTCAGCTCAGTTTCCATCCCCTCCCACCTAGAGGTCAGAGGCTGTTCCTGCCCCACCCCACCTCAATCCACACAAGGCACAAGGCAAGCAGCTAAACTCAAGATTTGGCGGACAAGGATCTCTTCAGTAGAGGACAGGTCTCTGAACTCTTGACAGGGACCCAGCACTTTGCAGACCATGCCTACAGCCTTAAGAGTGGATTAACCTGATCATTCATTCAGCCAATATTTACTGGGTACCCCTACTTTGTGCCAGGCACTGCTTTAGGTGCTAAGGTTCCAGCAGGGAAAAAAGATCGCTCCATCCTTGACAACTACATCTCAGGGGTGAGACAGACCATGAACAAGATAAAATATGTGGTACGCTAAATAATGATGGCATAAGGAACAAGACTGAGTGAGAAAAGAGGGGGAAAAAAATGAACGCTAAAGTGGCCAGAGAGGCCTCTCACTCAAATGCCACCCCTCCTGGGCCGGTGCCCAAGCTTCAAGAGCCCAGACTATCCTTTCTTGCCTTCCCATTCCAGACTCTCCTTCCAGTGTCATTTTTCTTGGCCTGTTTCATTTCTTCTTCTTTTTTGAAACAGTCTTGCTAGGTAGTCCAGAACGGCTTCAAACTTACACAAGCCTCCTGTGTCATCCTCAAGTACAAGGATTAGTCATGTGCTGCCAGGCCTGGTCTCTCTCTCTTTTTTTTTTAAACACTGTATATTGAATGATCAACTCTTTCCTAGAGGGTGGAGTGCCTCAGTGGGCCTTGCAGCGATACACCATCCATAAGTTACTGCTGTCCCTAGCCTATTCCAGCTTTACTGCTACTTTCCTGAAACTTTGGAACTCTCCTGTCATCCTAGGTCCCAGGTTCCTGGTCCCAGGGGAGAAGGGTGAATGGGGCAAGAGAAGAGGAAATGACTCTCAATGCCCTCCCCTGTCACCATGGAAACCCAGCTTCCCACTCCCCTCCCCACCCTGCAGCTTGGCAGGCATGCACTGCTGGGCAGGTACGCAGGTCCCACTGTTTCTCAAGACAGGAAAGTCATTGGGTGACTAATGCAAAATCTATTTACACTCGATTATCTCCTTCCTGTTCAGTAGGTAAGTCATTCTGGTAAATTACAGACCAGCAGGGAACTCTGCACTGCCCATGACCAAGCCTTCTGTCTGCCAGGCTGGAGAATTCAAGGTCACATCAAAACAAGGCCTAGGAGCCCCAGGTTAAAGTCAAGAGGCCTGCTCTGCAGCTGGCTCCTGTGAGGCAGTGGCTACTGCACAGCTCCACCTTGGCATCCTCCAGCCAGGGCAAAGCTGTGGTAACCAAGAGAGTCAAGAGGAACACGGGGCAGACAGAGGGGGAGAGGTAGCAAAGACAGAGGGATGAGAAAGGGCTGGCTGTCCCAGCCCTTGGGGGGCAGTTGAGCTATATAGGGCAGGGCCAGCTGGGTGTGTGGTTCCTGTAGGAGATCCTGGCACTGTGGAGTAGGGGTGTTTGCACCTCAGTTTCCAGGAGACCAGCACTGTTTTGACCAGGGCAGAGGTGACAGTTCATACAGAAATAGGGGCCAAGGAAAGCCTCTTTGATACTCAGCTTAGACCCCTTTGACTGAGCACTGGATGAATTGCAGAGGACTTTAGTTCAGAATTGGATAGAGGCACAAAAGGCAAGAGCCTCCAGAGCTGCCAATCCTCAGAGCAAGGGCCATGTGCATGCTGGAGGCAGGGCAGTGCTTCTGTACCAGGAGACAGGATGTAGTCCCACATGGTGTGGGTGGGGCAGGGAACAGTCTTGGGAAGGGCGGCAGCCAGAGAAGTATAATGTGAGTGCATAGGCAGTTTACTCCAGAGCTTACAAAGTCACCCCACAGCCATTACTTCCCCTGGATCCTCACGACTCCGTGTGAAAAAAGCACAAGCTGATTTAACAGGTGAAGGAGCTAAAGTCCAGGAAGAGAAGCAAGCTACGCAGGGTCATACAGCGAGCCAGGGGCAGAACTCTGAGCTGGAAAACATTTATCTCAACAAATGCACTACCACAACAAGCAGAGGACACTCCAGAGAATAACAAGACATGAAAGGACATCTGTTCTTGACTTTAAGGCTGTGGACTGGCTTTATCGGGGCAGTGTCCCCTCTCTCCCAGCACACAGGGTAAGAAGGGCAGAAAGCAACCATTAGCAAGGAAGACAACCATGTCACAGCAGCAGGGCTCTGTGTGAAGTGACTTTCTCTTAATTTCCTCTTATTATGCTATAAAGTTGATTTAATAATAAAAACATGCTAAGGACTGTTTAATGTGTAATTGCTTACATATTAAAAATTATGTGAAAATGCTTTCAATTAATGCTTAAGTGACTCATCTTGTACGATGACACTGAATAATTTTATAAAGGATGCTAAAGGAAGGGTTAGTCACACCTAAGAAGGGACTTCTGTAACTGTAGACCACCCAGTTGTTTTCTCAGCCCCTTCATGGGATGGCTGTTGTGTGTTTTAACTTACTTCACCTTCTCAAAACTCAGTGTTCTCCTCTGAAACAGGGGCAGGAAAGCACCTGTATCTCTCAGGTTCGTCATGAGGATTAAGCTCTCAAGCAGTGTCTGGCAGGCAGGGAAACTCTCCACAAAACCCAACAACCACCATCTACACTGCCATCTCTGAGATGTCCTTGGGCCTACAGGCTCTAGAGACAAGGATCTCTGTGCTTTGAGCTGACATAGGCTTGGTGACACCATAGATCTCTCCATATTCTCACCCCAGGTCCTTTGTGCATTATGGAATGCTAAACCTCTTACCTCTGAGCCTTTCCTCTGAGCAAGAAGGTTGAAGCACCTCCAGCCTTTGCTCAGGAATCTCCTCTCCAACTCTCACTACTACCACTCTCACTCCACGCAGATTACTAAAACCGGAAGCTGCACGCCCTCATGGCCCCTAGAGATTCACCTGCTCAGTGGCCTAGCACTGAGCACACTGGGCCATATCCCTCTCCTGCCTCGAGGATGTTCCTGGAGGGCACTGATGGTGTCTGTTCAGGCTCTTGGTCCACATCCAACACATCCTGGCCGAGAGTCCCTGTTAAGACAAGCTGCACCTCAGTGGACCTGAGGTTCACCTGATCCAACATCACGCTGCATTGTCTAGGACGCAAACAGGTGAGTGGGGCACCCCGTGGAGACCAGCAAGAAATACCATATAAAGGACCAAGCAGGCCCACTGCTCCCATAATCATAACCTCAGCATGTATGCAAAGCTAGTCTTCTATTTAGGAGACTCATATCAGAATTATGTGCCCTGTTTATGTTAACTGCAGAGGACAAGCAGCCTAATGTCCCAGGCACCCATCATACTATACTAGCAGGACTCCATGTCATCTGGGGACACTGAGTCCGAGAGAGATGCTTAAGGAAACGGGAAAAAATGGGTTGTGAGGTAGCTTGATTCACAGGCTCAACAGGGGGCATGGCCTGGGGACAACAAATACATGACACTGGCACAGGAAGGAAACCTAGGAATGTTCTGGTTCTTTTGCTTTAATTTAAGCATGAGGAAATCGAGGCCTAGATAGGCACAGAAGAGGCCAAGCCCAGAATTTGAGATGAGGAAACAGGACTGAATTATCGGCATGACTGAGAAAGCGCCAGACCCATCCAGATTGTCTCCCAGTTAGAGCTGGTCTCCAGTGCTTGCTCCCTTGGTAAAGTGAGTCCCTCAATAACCCATGACAATCACCAGGTGTCCAAAGTAGGTCACAGTGAATCCAGACATCCTAGTGCTCAGAGTTAATGTAGAACCCAGGTCACTTACAGCAACCTCCCATCAGAGACTTAACCTCCCTCCATGTCATCTGTGTGCTAGCTGGCTAGAGAAATCCCCTCTCAGAATGGGCAATTCACTGCTTCCTATGACAGCTTTATATTTCATCAGTGGATTGAAAAATTATCTCAAAAAAGTATGACTTTTTTCTGAGCTTCAGTTCACCTATAAGAAATGCTTTAATCTAGTCTTTAGCTTTCCAACTGGGTTCTGTTGCACTGGAAGGCTTTAAAGAAGCCTCAGAAGCTGCTGCTGGGGCAAGAGAAAATGGGATAAAGGCAAGGCCCATGTAGCCCATGAATCACTGGGCTCTGAGGCTCATGACCAACTGAGCACCCATCCTAGAGCCACAACAGAATTCCTATAGGTGACACAGTCCATGGAGAAGGTAAGCTGAGGCAGACAGAGAACAGGCAAGGGCGGAGTCTCTGAGAAAACAGGCAAACCACCAGACTCCCTTTCAGCTACCGTTCTGGGGATAGGCCCAGTTCATGTTCCCAAACCTTATCAGTTAATCCAGGTCTAAAGCTGACAGTGCTGGGGAGTCTGCAAACCTAGCTGCTGTGTACTACTGGGGCTGGACAACTGCTGTGTGGTCATTTAAGCAGCAAGTCAGTCCCACAACTAACTACCCGGGTTGCCTTCAGATAATTACCTAACTTCTCTGTGCTTCAGTTTCTCTGTTGGTAAAAAGGGGTATCTATACTTGAAAGGATATAGGATGGTAAAGAACTGGCAGCTGCCTCTTATGTCCGCATTATTTTCACTGACCCACCACTGCACACATAGAGAAAACCAGAGACACAGAATACACACAACACTAGCAATCAAAAGCGGCAGGATGCACTGTTGGCTGCTTGCTATGGGGCTCCTCCTGTGCAGGCAGAAACTGAGCCCCATGGGTCACTTGAGTGGCAAGTGGCAATCCCAGATCTGCTAGACTATCCTGGGCTCCCTGCAATGGCCTGACATCCAGGTGAAGAGGGACAGAAGATGTCAGAAGATGTCACTCCGTTTGTAGAAGTCACATGCACACATACATGTAAAACGTCAAATCATCTCCAAATGGATCATTCTGAAAGGTTACATTTAACCTTTTCTGTGCCACCCCAGCTTTGAAGTTATCCCCAGAGCCAACCTCCTATGTCTCTTGCCCATCCTCCCTACTCATGTACTTCAGTCCACTGGACCAGTAGCTCCTTCTGGAGCACTCGTGCTGACAGCTCACTCTGGCCTTATCCACCCCACCATCAGACACTGTAGTGACAGCAAGCACAAAGGAGGCCGAGTCACAGGGAACTGCAGAAAGATGACCACAAGTAGAAAATACTTCATGCCGAGAACATGAAGAGCCGCTGGGCTGCAACTCCACATGGGCGTTCCTCACTGGCCTTGCAGAGAGATTTCTTGACCACCACAAGCAAGGAAGGCTATGACAGGAGGCCAGTGGACATAACTCCTTTAGAACAAAGGAAATTAACTTTTGATACCCATTCATTGGTTAGGGATTTAGAAACTCATGGATTTGACAAAGCACAAGCGGAAACAATTGTGTCAGCATTGACTACATTATCAAATGCCAGCCTGGACACTGTCTACAAGGAGATGGTCACTCAAGCGCAGCAGGAAATAACAGTTCAGCAGCTAATGGCTCACTTGGATTCTATCAGGAAAGATATGGTCATCCTAGAAAAAAGTGAATTTGCAAATCTGAGAGCACAGAATGAGAAAATGAAAACTGAATTAGATCAAGTTAAACAACAATTGATGCATGAAACCAGTTGAATCACAGCAGATAATAAAATGGACATCAACCTTGAAACAAGCAGAGTAACAGATATGTTCACAAATCAAGAAAAACAGCTTATGGAAGCAACCACAGAATTTACCAGAAAGGATACCCAAATCAAAAGTGTTATTTCAGAGACCAGTAATAAAACTGACACTGAAATTGATTCTTTAAAAACATTGATAGAGTCTAATAAACTTGAGACAATTCCTTATCTTGCAGACTCAGTGTTCACTTGCCTGGCAATCGCTTTGGGATGCTATAGATTCTGGAAGTATAAGTGATGCTGCCACCCTGCCGCTGAGGGCTCTGCAGAACACTACAGATCTTCTTTCAACACTGTTAGCTGTTGAAAAGACTGATTACAAAATTATTCTAAGTGTATGTGGACTAGAGAAGTGTTTCGGGCGCTTCACCTTGTGTCATCTAGAACCTGATCCATTTGTAATGAAAGAGCATTCTGTCCCTAAGCTTTTCATAGTGCACACAAATGAAACCAGAATATTCTTGTGTCGAAACAGTTTTATAAATAAAATGTTGCTATTTGCTGCCAAAAAAAGAATATACTCCTAAACATCTATACTCTTTTTTTTTTTTTTTGGTGGAACTGGGGATTGATCTCAGACCCCTGTGCTGCCAGGGAAGTGCTTATTCTACTGAGCCATCTTCCCAGCCCCTAATCATCGATACTCTCAAAAACAGAAAATGTGGGTAAACTGGGTCACAGCCCCCAAACAGGAAGCAAACATGGAGAGCAGTATCAGAGCACTCTTCAGAGGAGGGTGTACAAAGTACTAAGCCCAGCAGACTGCACCATTAACGTCCACCTGTGTGCACTGCCAACAGGTGATTGCGTTTCATTCACTTGTAGAACTGGACATCTTCTCTATAGGCACATTTCCAGGGCCAGTAAGCATGTGTGCCAAAGCACCCAGCAGGAAGTCTAGCACTTGTCTAGGCTCCAGCCTTGGGTCTTTCCTCCTGTTATTAATTTGCACCTGGGATGCTTAGCATACAGCACAAAATTCTACTTTCCTCTGAATCCTACCCAAGTCTTTCCTGAAAAGCACAGCCATACTTGACATCCTGCCACTAACTCACTGTTAGTTCCTGGGCAAGTCTCTTCTCCCTGGACTTAGATTCCCCATTTGTAAAACAAGGGTGTTGAGTTTGGACACTGGGGAGCCCTTGCTATGCTGATATTTCCAGAATGCAGGGAGGGGCAGGACCTCAGTTCCCTCCCACTGCCAGCCTAAGATCTGGAGCAGCCTCCAGCCTCAGGGCCCTGTAGGGTCTGGGCACACCTGTGTGGTAACGATTACACCTCTAGGCTGCTCTGCTGAGGGATTAGAAGACAGGACTGAGTGTGAGGCTGGGACCCTAGAGTTTGATCTAAGTCCCTCTGGTCAAGCCCTCTGCGTCTTGACCTTTGCCAAGTGTCTAACAGCTCTGAAGGCCATGGGATTGCTTTCTATGAAAAATAGGCGCAGAAGGCAGAGATCTAGAGAAAGGTACTGGACTTGCATCTGGAACAACCGCAGCTTCCACAGCCCTAGGAACTAATGCTCAGCAAGGGGCCCAGCATACACTAGGCACTCACCACCTGTCACTCTCTTTCCCTTTTAAGCCCTAATTCATTCGAGAAGAAGTATACAAACATCAAATAAACAGAAAGCACAGGAAAGCATCTATAACCAGAATTTCCAACCACCCACTATACTATTTCAACAGGCTCAAAAGCTACAGAAGCTTCAAGACCATTCCTAGTCACTTTCATATGCTGCGGCACTCCTTCCCGAGTGGGGTCAGGCAACTCTCACAGCTCCTGAGCTAGGAGGACCCTGAAGGAGCTTCTTGGCCTGTGACATTCCCACTTCCATGACAAAGCTCTGCCCAAGATAGCTGATAACTATGTGGTCCTTAAAGACACCGAAGCCATTTCCCTGTAGGTGGCTGACATCTGGCCATAGCTTCA
This sequence comes from Ctenomys sociabilis, assembly GCA_004027165.1. Classification (NCBI taxonomy): domain Eukaryota; kingdom Metazoa; phylum Chordata; class Mammalia; order Rodentia; family Ctenomyidae; genus Ctenomys; species Ctenomys sociabilis. The sequence goes on from PVKA01007342.1 coordinate 23,258, forward strand.
GGGTCCCACACAATTGCTTTGACAAAATTTGGTCAGCCAAGCCCAACAAAAAACAGCCAGAGGAGAAAGTATGCTTCCTATACAGCTGCACTCCTCCAGAGTTTTCAAGCTGTGGCCAGCAAAGATTTCCAGGTACATGGCAAGTCTCTTTCCCTTTCTATTAATTTTGGAATACATTTGGGTATTCCCCTTTCTACTGTTCAATGAAAACAGGTGACTCAGCCTGAGTTCCCCTTTTACCTTGGCTTCTAGGAAGCTCCAGGTAAAGTTTTTATTTTATTTTGGTGTTTGAGACAGAATTTCACTATGTAGTCCATGCTGGGCAATCTTCCTGCCTCAGTCTCCTGACCCACCATTCCTGACTTCAAAGTCAAATTTTATATCTTTTATGCTGTATTCTCAGTCAGAAACTTCTCTAGAACATTCCCCTTTCCATTTAGTTTTTGTTCCCTATCTTTGGTTAAATGTACACAGTACCCTTATACCCGGACCCTGCCCAGTTTTCCTGACATAAGTAAAATGTATGGTGGTAACTGTGGGGAAGCCTTAACATAGCACTGCTGCTGCTCAAAAACTACCTCCCTTGAAAGCCCACGCCTGCCTGAGGCCCTGCTCCCTCACCACCTCCCCACTGACCTAGAAGTTCCTAGTGCTAGGCTTAAATGTGTCTTGTCCCCATGAAACTCCTGCTGGTTTGTTGAGTCCTCGTGTAGCAGTGGTGTAAGGCAAGGATCAGCAGACATGTTTGGGTCTTGGCGTGACTTTTGTGGGACCTCTGGTTCTGTAGGGCTGGATTAGTGACCAGAGTGTACTGTATAAAGCAAGATCATCCTTCTGCATGTGTCTGCCTGCCCTTCTGCCTTTTTTCCCTCTTGCTGTCTTAAGACACAACAACCTCAGGCCCTGGCTAGCTCAGCTAGAATGCCTCAGCCTTTAGAATCCTAAACTAAATAAACTCCTTCCCTATAAACTGCTCAGTCTCAAGCATTCTGTTATAGCAGCAAAATGAACCAAAACACTGTGCCAGCTGCTCCACTTACCTGTCATGATCCTCTGGGCCTCATAGGGCTCCATGTAGCCTGCGCTCTCTCCCTTCCCTGTTTTGCTCTTGAGGTCATTCTTGGCATCAAAGGGATCCGAGTAGTCATCAGCTATGGTCACCTGCAGGGAGCAAAAGGGTGGACATGAGGCCACCTTTGGCTTTTTATTTCACTTCTGTGCACAGCCAAGCTTTGTTCTATTAAACACCAATTGTGCCTCAGCTGGAGGAACAGTGCAGGAAGGGACGGAGGGGAGAGGAGACAGGAAGAAGAGCTGTCTTTCCCCCCCTCCCACACTGGGGTCAGGAGTGGAACCCACACCAGCAGTGCTCTGACACAAGGGGCCCTGTGTCTGTATACATGGCCAAGTTGGCTCCTTGCACAGTGTGGTACGCCAGGGCAGCATCTGGGTGGAGCTGACCATGGGTACACAGTGCATAGGTGTAATAGTGGAGGATGTGCTCCAGGAGCGTGAGTTACTCAGTTTAGTGGGAAAGAAATGGAGGAAATGCTAGAAACAAGAATGTGCGAGCCCGGGCGTGGTGACACACATGCCTGTAGTCCCAGCAATCAGCAGGCTTAGGCAGGATGACTGCTATGAGTTTGAGGCCAGCCTGGTATACAAGGTGAGTTCAAGGCTAGCCTGCACTGCATAATGAGACTATCTCAAAAATAAATAAGTAAGTAAATAAATAAATAAATAAAATAAAACGAATGCACTGGGCCTGGAAATGTTGATGTGCTCCTGGTGCTGGCTGAGGCACACAGGAGGAGCTTGTCCAGAGATAATTACGTTCAGCGTTTCATTTTCCCCATATCTGGAACACAACCAAGCCTTGGGTCACTAGACAACAATTTGGTGAGATCAACACACTATAAAGATGACTATGGCCTCAGACAGGCCAAGTGAAAACACAGAAGCAGCTCAGGGATTGAAGGATGGATGCCAGGGCAGAAAAGGCCTTACAGCAATAGACCCCAATGAAGACTCTTTTCTCAACCCCTGGGTACTAGGTCCAGGGGAGTGCTAGACCTTCCTCTTGGGTCTTCCCAACGTCCTCACAGGTAGGGCGGCCACAGCCCAGCTCAACTCTCTCCAAGAGGAGAATAGTTTCACTAGGAACAGAGGAAGATGAGTCACCTGGGCAGGTCGGAGGGGGAGGGGACTCTAAACAAATTCCATGTTTTCCCAGAGCCTTTCCTCCCATTTCTGACTCCCCAAGTTTGATGAGGGCACATTCATCAAAAGCAAAGGACAGGAACACATCCCCACCCTGCCATGTATCAGCTTCACCCCAGGCTGTCGAATGACTGCCCCTTTGCCCTCTTTGATCAGGTATCTAACAAAGGGGAAGCACTAAGCCTCTCTACCTTTCGGCCAGGGCCACCCAGCTCCTCTCCTGGGAAGGGGGATGGGTTAGCATTTCCCTCTACTCTTGGGGTTGTATGAATTGTTATTTAAATCGTGGGCTTAATTAGAAACCACAGGAACCTCCCTCTCTGCCCGCTCCTGGAATGTAAGGCATTTGTGAGGCCTGTAAGCCCTGTGGAAGGGAAAATTTCCCTTTGTTTGGCTGAAGAACGGCCTGCTCAAGGCAGCAGTCCTGGCAGGGGGCACAAATGACCGCTGGCTGGAGTGTGACACCCACTGAGGGACAGCAGGCTGCAGCTCCGTCCCTGGTACGTTGCTGGACTGATAGGAAGTGCAGCACCTCAAACAGAAAAATGCTCACTATAGAAAACCCAACCTTAGAGCACCCGGCATGGCATCATCAGTGGCCGCTTTTTCCTCCCACAGGGCTGTTGGGACAGGCTCTGGGTCCCAGCGGGTGCTTCCAGAGGCTGACATTATAATCGCAGCCTTTCTAGAGATTGGGGAGCTCAAATGACACTAAAGCCAGGAAAGAAGGGAGGGCTGCCCTGGTGGTGTCTTTCATTTGATATTTCTACTCTACCATTTGCAGAACACATTAGGAAAAAATTATACATGTGGAGCACCACCAAACAGAATGGTTTGAGATCAGGGGCTGGATTTTGAAATCAAGGGACCAGACATCCAAATGAAGAAAATGATATAGCGAGGATATAGATGACATCTGATCTTAAAGTCTTGACCCAGACTTCCTCATGGTTTTCAACATGAGCATCCTCTATGTAGTCTGCAATAAGCCAGAGAAGAAGTATTTCCCAAGAAAACAAAAATGATATTGGGAGATTTGCCGGGGAACAAGGGACGGGGGATGCAGTCACTATAGTAACCTAGAAATCGGCATTCCAGCTCCCTGTAGAAGTGTTCTGTAATTTGCAAACATGGAAGCTTGCAGGACATGAACCAAATCTTTGTTTGCCCTGGGCAGGAGCTTTGAGAGGCCTGTGATTTAGCAGGTGCTATCTATATTTTCTAATTAAAATGAAGTCTGAGCTCAGACTGTTGGGGGCCTCCAGCTGCCTCCTCTGCTTACTTCCATTTCAATAAGAATTTACAAATCCTAAAACCAGGAAAAGCCCCTGGTCTCTGCTGACATATGGCTCCAGTTATACCTGCTGACAGTTGAAAATCCTTCCTTTCAAAAAAAAAAAAAAAAGTTTAGAATTCTGTTCGTTTAAGCAGCAAATTGGAAGATTCCTAAAATGTATATTTAATCAATTTGCTTTTCAACTTCAAAGTAAGTCTGGTGGAGGAAAGGGACTTGGAGGTTTGAGCAACCTGTAACTTGGCAAACACTACTCTCAACTGTCCAACCTTATGCAAAAATCATGTCCTATTAGGGGGTAAAAATTTAATCAGGTGTTATTAGAGTTAAGTAGGCAGGCAGCCAGGGTATCATGTACAGTGTCACAGTTTCCTGCCGTAAATGGGACCACTGCCCAGGCTGCCTGGGCTCACCATAAACCCAGGTGGCCAGTCAGGTTTGCTTGAAGGCCTTGGACTTCCCCAGGCCTCGGAGGCCTTGGAGTTTCCCCAGATGTGGGCCTGGAATTCTGCTGGGGTTGCTTTTACTTTGCCCCAGTTAGTGGCCAAGTCCTATAAATCTAACTCAACCAAAAGGACTTCTCTGCAAGCCAGGTCACCTGGGTACATAAGAAATTTATCTTGGACTTTGACCTAGATTGAAAAGACCTATTCTTTGCCATAGATGGACTGGATTCCCAGAGGACAGCTACTAGCCACAGAGAGGGAAAGGCAGAGCTCACTCAGTATCATCTTCCTGTGATGGATTCTAAATCCCAGGCAAGGACCTTTTTTTGTTTTCAAACAAAACTATCAACCCAGGTCAGCCTAACGTCTCCAAAGGACTTTCTAAGGCTCATGAAGCAGTGAGGTAGGTGATCCTGGAAAGAACCACTCTAAGCTCCCCTTGTTTTAAACATGACCTCCTATATCCAGAGGGACAGGGCCTTGCCACTATTACCCAGCTAGCCAACAAGCAGTACAGCCTCACAGTCAACCTCCTGACTCCCACACTGGGGATCTAGACTCTGTCACGCCCATTACCATAGCTTTCTGGGCTGACTGCAATGCCTTCTTTCTGTCTTGCACACAATTGTTGGGTGAAATCTGGTCCCTTCCAGCAGTATAAACCCTGGTTGTTTTCATGTGAGGAATTAGCTGTGTGATAGGAAGTAGCCTTCCTGTTCACCCCCAAAGGGAAGTGCTAAAGGAAGGTGGGTGTTGTTGCTATTTGGCCAGGTTTCCATTTAGCCTGGTGAGAGTTTCAGTTGCTTTTGTGAGATACAGTAGCTGCCACCTGCATGGAGATCTGGGTCTGCTCCAAGGCTTGCAAGTAACCATATACTTGGGTAGAGCCACTTCAAGGGTAACTTTTGGCAGATAGCATTAAAACCCCCAAAGGCATGTATTCTGACCTAGCAACTTTTTAGTATTCATCCCCAAATATGCACAAAGATGCTCACTGAATCAAGAAATAATGGAAAATTGCAACATCATCACTATATCCATCAATAGGGGAACTGCTTAATGAAGCATTTAGCTCCATTCTATGGAGTATTATGCAACAAGCTAAAAAATGTGCTAACTACATGTGCTGGCATAGTTCTCTAGGATGCTACTTTGAATAGAAACAAAGTAATTATGGGGTGATAAATACAGCATGACACCTACTTATGAAAAGTAAAACAAAAACCTGTATCTCTATTAAACTTGAACAAAAGGTCTGGGGAGAAGCACACCGCAAACTATGTCCTCCCTCTGGGAGGAGAGAAGGACAGGCTGGGGTAGGATTCAAAGGAGGCTTGTCAGTTCTGAAATGTCCAAAAAATGTACAAAGGAGAGTCCATTCATGTATTAAATGCAAAACTAAACATGCTGAAAAGCACTCCTCCTCCACAGGCTATTTTTGGTATAGCAGATAAACTATTCCTAAACTTGCCTGAAGAAGGGAATGGCCTTGAAAGCTTGTTAAAACAACAGACTCCTGGCCCCCATAATCTGTGTATTTAACTAGAAACCCAGGTGATTCTTATCATCTATTCTGTTTGAGAAACAGAAGGCTAGTGCCAAACCTTCCCCCAACTGTCTGAAGGCAACTATCCAGACATTACTCTGGAATTTCACTTTTCTCAGACCTGCTCATTAAAGTCAAACAAACTAGAAGTCAAGCAAGAAGTCTCCTTTACTTCAGCTTTCTGATCTTCTCCCTGGGGGTCAATAGGGGTGAGAGCCACCCAACACACCTTCATCTTCTTCAGGATCTCTCAGGTATGGAGGGAAGGACATGCTACTATGCAATTCTGAAACTGGCTCTGGATAAAGTAACATGGTCTCTGCAGGTAGAGGGTGGAGGGAAGCTAGGGGCCAACAGGGATACCAACAGAGATCTGGAGAACCATAAGGCTCCAACCATTTTGACTATATCCACTTGACTCTCAGAAAATCCTCCAGGAAGGACTCCCAGCTCCTGGGAGGCAGTGGTAGTGCAAGAGAAGCCACTGCAGAATGGCAGAGGAGGTTCCTACTAACAAGGGGACCTTAATCCTGTTAATAAAGAAGGGCCAGAGAAGGGCCAGAGAGAACAGATGCCACCTCCCAGGAACAACTGACCCACACTGTCCCCACCACTACCTACCATGAGCCATAGTCACCTCATGCATGGTACAATGCTGCCTAGGAGAATTGGCTACCCTGGGAATTAGCCACAGGTTCTGTGGGCAGGGAGTATCCATGTTGCTTTCCTCTTTCTGGGATTGAAAAAGTGGCACCCTATGAGGCTCCAGATTCTTGCCAAACCCCTCACTTCTTTGTGCTTTAAAGAAAAAACTGTACACAAACACACCTGAGGACATCCTCAGTGGTCCCAGTCATACGATGTTCTCATTGTCTTGTCACTAAGACTGCATTATAGTTTCCCTAGCAGTTTTGAGACCACAGGTCTCTCTGATCATGGAGGAGTTAGTGGTTCCATCATATATATCCACATCTACAAAGTGTTAGACATAGTACAGGCAGGTCATAAACCCCAGGTTCACTTAAAACCAAACTCCCTCACATTATAGCCATTTTCACACTATAAAATTCCCTTTGCCTTTACGAAGCATCAGGTAGGTATACAACGAAGAGGTGCTAACTGCACTGTAATTCATCATGCACTGCTCACTTGACTAGGAATACAAAGTTGTATGGGGCAGGACTGGTATTCAGCTGGGGACAGTGGAGAACACTTGAAAATAATGATCTAGAGCTCTTTATCTTGGCTATCAGCTTGAAACCTAGGGGCTAGTATCCTTGTCCTCACTCTGGAGGTCAAGAAGCATCCTTGAAGATGAACAAATGATGTGACAGCTGCAGCCAAAAGGCTCCATGACTGTCCCCATTTAAGAGCTGGGCTGACCTAGAATCTGGTCTTCCTTTGGGACCCATGTTGACACAGGTTCTGGTAGATATGAGGCCTATAGGATGAAGGCTCCATTGCCATGCCAACAGAGATATGGTGTTAAACAAATAGAGACTTGGGGGTCTGGAGAGGGCGTCCAATAGCCAGGAGGCTGCTGAAGAGGTAATGAATAGATATTCTGTGGATACCCAGAGCTGTACAGAGGCAAGCTGGGCACCAATGAGGGAACAAGGTACCTGGGAATAGGAGCTCTTGCTACTTGGGCTATTCAAGCAGAGGATCTAGGAATCTTGCTTTGAGTGGCAAATTGACTAACTAGATACCTCACCTGCCCCTTCAAGTTTTCTCAGTGCTCCTCAAGTGTAGAGCTCAGTCTCGACCTGGACACACAAGGAGGTCCAGCTTGGAGGACTGTCTGTATGGGTGGCAGAATCCTCACTGTAGCCAGGCAGGGATACAGCAGCTGCAGGCGGCTGTGCAGAATACAGGGCACAGATACAGCTCAAACAAGCAGTGCTGCTACAATCACTTTGGATAATGCTGGGCACTGCTTTGTCTCTGAGCCTTGGCAGTTCACCTGTGAGGGAGGCAAAGTAGTTTACTTCTCATCTTCATGTGGATGTTATGAGAAGCAAATACTGAGATGCTTGAGAGACATGCCAGTAGGCTATGGAGAATAGCCTGTATCCTGATTACAAAGCTAGGGCACCTGGCGGGTGCCCAGCTATGCATAAGCACCTTAATTAAGGCAGGGTCTCTAGCCATGAAAAGCTGGAAATCTAATGGGAAATGTAAGACAAAGATGTAAGGGAAAAAAAAAAAACCCTACCAGGGCCCCAGTGGTCACAGAGGAAATGACCATAATCAAGCATGACAACAGCTGTCATAGTTCTCATCCCCAACGGAGGATGTTTGCTTATGATCTTTCTCCCCTCTTATGCTTTCATGAACCTCCTAGTTGGAGAGGCACTTGGCAACTGGCAATGAAAATAACAGGACCTTCAAAGACACCCTGTCTGTCCAATGGCAGACAGCAGTGTGGTCCTACAGCCAGTATCCCAGGCTCAGTGGACCTGGGGTAACACATCATAGGGACATGCAAGCAACTGTCCCTGCTTGCTTCAGTCTCCTGAGCTTTGGCCAGCATAGACCAACTCCCCTTACAAGCATGACAATAAATCACTTCTGACATGGTAAAGCAATTAATTTGGAGAAGATTAATTAGCTGCATTTACACACTGAGCCACAGCTCCTTGCAATGAGAAAGGATGGAGGGCATTCTTTCCACTTGGGTTGGGGTCCCTTCCTTCCACCTAGGGTCTGTATCAGCCCTACAGAATCACTTTCAAACTTTGAGTCCCTTTTTCCCCAGCAGGCAAGTTCCTGCCAAGTGCTCTGACAGCACTCCCCCACCAGCAGGGTGCTTAGAACTTGGGGATTGTTACCCTGGACTCTCATTGCTAATAAAGCAGTCTTCCCTATATTGAGCTGAGCTCTGCCTCCCAGCTGTCACCATCCGTAACTTTGCAGGGACTTCCCTTCATTGTGTTACTGTAAATACTCCTTACAGATCTGCCAAGTACCTGCTCCACATCAGGAGGTAAAGAGACTTAAAGCAGCCACCACTGCTCTTTCCAGTCCTGCCCCTCCCATGGCCCCAGCTGTGAGCCCAGACACCCACAGGCCCCAACTTGTCAGGAAGTACATTCCAAATCGCAGCTTCTGTCAGCTCCTTGGCCCTGCTCACCACTCCCCAGCCCAGTCTTTATTTTAGCCCCCCTAAAGCAGGCTATAGGGCTGCAGGAGGCCAGCCCAGCCCTTTCTACCACAGAAGTTCGCAGTCAAGTGGCAGGGATGGGCTTGTTCGCATCTCTCAAGCAGCGGGAGGTTCTATCTTCAATTCAGAAATAGTTCAATCCCAGAATTTCTCAACTGCTTTCAGCGAAGGCCTACAGGCAGAGAATCTAGTGCCTCTCTCCTGAGGACAAAACATCCAGCAGTTTGTAACTACTAGAAGGCTCCTGGGAGGTGGTCTATCCTACTGGGTCTCAAACTAGTTACGCACAGGATTTGTTTAAAGAAAACCTTACACAGAACCTTAGCACATCCCACTGAGTAGAAAGAGTAAGATCCCAGAGTTTGGAAACTCTCAATGGGGGAGGAGGAGGTAGTGGTGGTGGTGTGTGTGTGTGTTACACTTAGCTAGATTAATGCCAGAAACAGGAAACCAAACCCAGGTTTCCTCAGACCCTGGTTCACACTGTTTCTACAGCAATCTCATTTTTTTTTTCTTAAAATTACCCTTAAAACTTTCAGAGAGATCTACAACTGCTGCCCACCCTAGCACTTCCTGTCAGAAGCACCCATTACTGCAAGCAGCTCTCTACAGCTGGAGACGTCAGGCATTTCTGTTGTTCTCCCCTGGTACTCTCATCACTGTGTGCAGTCTCGAGTCTTTATTCCTGGGGTCCAGGCAGAAGAACAAGTGCTCCTCCAGGGGTTGGGGTCTCTACCGAGAAGCCTGGTCCAGAAAAGCAAGAGCAGGATTTCCACCATCTGCAGGGAAGACTGCTACAATAGTCAGGACAAAGGACACAGGTGCTAGGTAGTTCTAGAGGACTGAGGACTATAGTGTCTTGCTATTACCTGGACACCACATCAACAATGAGCCAACAGAGGCTTCCAAGTAGATGGCAACACAAATGGACTCCCAACAAGTCCCCAGCAAGAGAGACAGAAGTCACCTATGTATTTATAGCTTGCTTGCTTCCAAAAAGGGCTCAGACTCCCTGATTCAAGGCATTTTCAAATCTGTAACAGGCATGACCCACTGGTTCCCTTCCTAAGGAAAGATCAGGAATGTCTGTGGGCTTTCCCACACAAGAGAAGGCCCCACACAGTAAGAATGACTCCCAGTGTGCTCACAGGAAAAGTATGCACAGTAACAGGCCTCTCCTATGGCAGAAAAACCTTTCGAGAGCAGGCATCTCTGCCTCTCCAGGACCAAGAGTAAGTAAGCAGTCACTGCACAGAGCCTGTCACTCCAACTCCCAGCAAAGATTTCTGTGCTAGGGCTGTGATGACAGGGGAAGAGTCTGTGGGGCCTGACATAGCCCACAGGCACACAGTGCATTTTGATAAGCTCTGCAGAGGCAGCACAGCATGTACTAAGTGAAGGGTCATTTCTCTCTGAATGGAGCCTATTAGGATGATTCATGCACATCTCCTATTTGGAGCTGCAAAAGCAGGCCAGGGCATTGTTAGGCTGAGGCAGCTCTAAACAGCCACCCTCCCCCAACAGTCACTTTAATTTTATTGACAACATGTAGCACTGGCCACAACTACTACCACTGCACTTGAGAGTTCCCAATTATGTTCAGCTTAATACCAGATGGTCAATAAATGCTACGTCTTAACAAACTCTCATATGCAGTAAGAGGTTTGAGAAATTGTCCATGTGCTCAGGACACCTTCTTAGGGGCACTTGGTACTTTTAAATGGACAGAAAAATTACTGTGGGTAGAGATCTGCAGTGCTGCACATGTCTGCAGTGGCAGAGGTTGCCACTCAGTCCTTGATCACTGTATACCTTCACATGCCAGGCAACAACCACAGCTAATCTCTAGAGCTTCTAGCCCCTAGGGAAGGCACAGCATCAATCAGTTCACCTCCCTAGAAAAGGCTGGCATGTTTAAGGGCAGGTGCAATTCAGCCACATGTGCCAGACAGAAAACCCCACTCACAGCAGTCTGTAACCACCCCAGAAGGGTGGGTCTGAAGGTTGTTTCCTTGTCACCACAGCAGAGCACCTGGTAAACAGCAGGACCCCAGGGGAGTGCTAGGAGATAGGGCAGGGCAGGGCAGGGCAAGGGTTCCAGGGTGGTACTGGATTCTGGGTCCTAAGCTTTGGTGTGTCCAGGTTTCTCCCCAGTCACACATCTTGGTCATGTATTCTACCTTTTCTCAGTCTGACCCTTCTCATCTTCCTGGGAAAACATCTTCGTTTTGGGGTGTGGAGAAACCAGAGCACAACACAATACCCAGTTTTGTCTACTTACATGGGCAATGGCACAGGGGTATCAGAAAACACCTTCCCTATACAGCTCCCTAGACAGGGACTCACATGCAAGTGGTTTATTTGGGAAGAGATATTTACAAAAAGCTGAGGAGCCTGATCTGGGAAGGCCAGCAGGAAAGCTGGGCTGCTAAGCCAGCTACCAAGGTGGGTGACTAAAATTTAATGTGATAGGAAATTAAACACAGCCCATGACCTTCTGAAGATGAGAGATATGGGAGCCACATACTCATTTCTACAGCTATAGGTAAAGACCAGTCACACATGTGTGGGCACAATGGCAGGCTGTCCTGTTCCCAGGTTCTACAAAAGGCCCTCAGGCACAGAGATGTGGATGTGAGCCAGGCCAAGATAGCCAGTGAGATCTGAGCAACTTGGGGCTCCAACAGCACATGCTGTCTCCCAAGAAGAGCCTCTTGGAAAGGAACTGAGGAAGCAAGGGCCCTTCTGGTAGGTTCATCCCAGTGGAAGCAGTTTGGTACCTACCCTGAACCCATCCCTGCTTTCCTGAGTTTCTGTTTTCCCACTGTGAAACCAGCAGACCAATCTTCTCTCCCCATTTCTCTCTGGTACCCTGACCCCATCCCTGCTTTCCTGAGTTTCTGTTTTCCCACTGTGAAACCAGCAGACCAATCTTCTCTCCCCATTTCTCTCTGGCACTCTGAACATATCATGGTTTTACAGATGTGATGGAGAACACACAGAATTAAGAGTCAGGTATCCACAGAGGCTACCCTCCCAAGATTCTTCCCTTGAGGCAGCCTCCCCTCTCAAAGCTTACGTGTCACTTCTCTTGGGCCAAGGGCCACTATCCTTGAGATCAAGCAGATACACCTGGGAGGAAATACCTGGATAAAACCAAACAGAGGGAGCTGAGGAGATAGCTCAGCAGTCTAAGTGTGTGCCTGGCAAGCACAAGGACCCGAGTTTGATCTCTGGTACAGCATGCCATGCTGGCCCTGGAATCCCAGGCATGCTATGTCAGTCCTGGAACAAGGTATGGTGGCACACGCCTGTAATCCCAGCACTAGGGAGGCTGTGACAGCAGGATCACTATGAGTCTGAACTACATAGTGAGTCCCTATATCAAATAAATTAATAAAAAAACAAGCCAAATGGAGGTGGGCCAGGAGTGGTGGCACACATCTGTAATCCCAGCCCTTGAGAGGCTGAGGTAGGAAAATTGTTGTGAGTTCAAGATCAACCTGGGCTACAAAGTGAACTCAAGGCCAGCCTGAAATGAATAGCAAGACCCTTTCTCAAAAAGACAAAAAACAGGTGCCTGGGGAGATAGCTCAGTAGAATAAGCGCTTGCCTGGCAAGCATAGGGTCCTGGGTTCAATCCCCAGTACTGTAAAAAAAAAAAAAAAAAAAAAAAAAGACAAACAACAAAACAAAGCAAAAAACAAATAGAAGACTTAATAGCCTCTTTAGTCCCTTCATTGGCTGGCAACACTAGCCTTGTAGCTTTTAGGCAGGCCCAGGGCTGCTGCACCAAAGACTGAGGGTCTGTGCCCACCTCAGTACCTGCTAAGCCCAAAAGGCACAGACCTGCCACACTCCTGGTGGTTGGCTAGTGATATATCTGAACACCAATATCCCTACTTCATGACCTCCCACATCCAAGGTGGCTGGAACCCAGGCTTGCTCACAGCCCACTGAGGCAAGCTGCCCTCTGTCACTTCTTTACTGGCACCACCTACAAATATACCCCCTCCATGGTATAAACAATTGTGGCTCAGGCCACAGTCAGATGTACAGAAGGGAAACTCCAACCACAAGGCCTATGGCCTTGTGACTTACTGGCAATGTCAGTTCAAGAGAGGTAGGCTACTTGAGGAGGCCACTAGGTAGCTGTAACAGACAGAGGTGAGGAGTTTGTGATTATAGTCAAATTCTTTTTGGCATCTCAGCAAGGGACAGAAGCAGGTTTTAAAACAGTACTTAGAAGAATTCAACTTTTCTAGAATATACTACCACAGAAAAATGTGTTTGTGGGCTAGGGATATAGCTTAGTGGCATGGTGCCTGCCTGGCAAATACAAGGTCCTGAGTTCAATTTCTGCTACCAAAAAATATATAAAAATTAAAGTGTGTTTACATCACAGAAAAGAACAGGAAGGAGATACAGAAAATATAGGACACAAGGATGCACCTTTTCCCTCTGGGTTAGGTAGAGGCACATCTGCCTGCTGCTCCTCTCTAGTCAAAGCCTCCAGGGCCAGTGGGCTGACCCACTGCTGTCCAGACCTAAGCAATCTTCTCTGCCAGTAGCATCCCTTCAAGGACTTTGACCTTGCTGCATCTGCCAAGATGTGGTTCTACCACTGCCAATAGGAAAAAGGACAAGACAGGATGCCCACACAACTCCCGCAAGGGTGCAGGCTGCAGACTGGGGCCAACAGACCCAGTAGGGCCAACAGACCCACTAAGACAAACAGCCTGTGCCACTTCCTCCCTCCAGGGCTATCCCAGACCCCACTTCTACAGTTCCCCATTTGCTTCCTTCTCCAACCTCTGGCTGCCTCAAAGAGGTCTGTGGAGATCAGAGGAAATGCTCTAAGAGGGAGACCTGAAGGCCTAAAAGGCCCAACACTACCTCTTCATTTCTTGGGTTAACTACTTTGGCTCTTGTAAATGCTAGTATATCAAGGACCCTGACATTTATTGTTCCCTAGGGCCTGCTGCACAGGCATGTGACCTATGCAGTCACATGGGGCCCTGCACTTGCTTTAATGTCTTGCTGTCACAATTTTGAATTGTGTGTGTGTGTGTGTGTGTGTGTGTGTGTGTGTGTGTGTGTGCGCGTGTGTGTTGCTGGGGATTGAACTCAAGGCTCAGAGTTAGGCACATGTTATACCACTGAGCTATATCATCAGCCTTAAAAGGGTCAACCAAATAGCTCAGCAGATTAAAGCTCTTGCAGGCCCAGGGGCCTGGAGGTTTGATCCCCAGGCCCACTGGGCCGGCTCCACCCCTGCCTCTGGCCACACAGAGATGGCAATTGAGACTGGGTGTGTGGAGGTAGGAGCCTGTAATTGCAGCTCTTGGGAGGCAGTAAACAGGTGGATCATTACTAGTCTGATGTAGTAGTGAGAATTGAACACCCTGTAGACCCTTTCCTAAAATACAAAACCAACAAACAAAAAACATTAGCCTTCATTTTTTTCTTTTCTTTTGTGTGTGTGTGTGGCTGGCTCAGCCCCCCTGGGGATAGAATCAGCCTTTATTTTTTTTTTTTCAGGCTTAATTTTTGAACGAGGGAACTTACATTATTCTTCAGGAGCTAGTCCAAATAAATGATGTCACTGATTCTGATTGCACCCCATATCCAGGATTTCCATGGGGAACTTGAACACTTAGCTATGTCACACTCTGTCAGCACCTCAGATTTGCCATTTATAAAATGGAAATGGTAGAGTGGATTTCATGGATCCCTACACTTACAAAACAGAGAAAGGTGAGAGAAAGTCAATGACACTAAAAGAAATTCAACTACTCTTTGTCCTCACCCATATTTCACAAAGGAAGAGAAGAACAATAGTAAAAAGGAAGGTAAGAATAAAGGACAGTCCTGCAAAGCGAACAAATTTGATGCCATAAAAAGTCCAACTTTTGGGCAGAGAGATAGTGGTGTAGCACCTGCCTGGCAAGCACAAGGTCCTGAGTTTGATTTCCAGTACAAAAAAACAAAAACAAAAACAAAAGACTCCAACATTTCATTTGTCTGTTCACCTTTTTGAAGAAGCACTAGACTAAATAGGCATTTCAGTTCTTTAAGAATTATTTTAAAAACCAGGCCTTCCTCTGGGTTCCAGTGGGCTGGTGCACATGATGTTATTTCCTAACGGAGCTGGCTTGTTCTGACCCTCCCCCTCCAAGGGCAATTTCTAGAGCACCACTGGGACTGTCTCTAGGAAGCACCAACACACTTGACAGGAGCTTCATGAATCAGGCCAGGAATGGCCCTTATTTGTTAATGCGCATTGTAAAATCCCCTTCCAAAAGGAGGGCCATACATCATCAGCCACCGGAAATATTCCATTCTTAATGGGAGGCAAAGTTATCTTGAACTGAATTCCAGATTTACCAATTTCAAAAGAGCAAACTTTTATCCATTGTTGCTGAATAAATGGGGGAGGGAGCTGCTCACTGAGAAGACAGCTGTCACAAAGCCTCCCTGCACACACCCTCTTTTCCTCTCTGCTCAGACCTAAGGCCAGGCACAACTTCTGGGGCTGAGTCTCAGTCTTGGATTCTCCAGTGCCAGGACTGAGAGCCTCAGCTCAGACTCACCAAGAGCCAGTCAAGGGTCCTGGCTGTGTGCCTCTACTACTTCACCTTCCTCATCTCATTTTCACATGAGAAAAATCAGAGCTCAAAGACATTAGTAACCACCCCAGAGTACACGAGGCAGTTTTCATATAAGCAGCATCAGTGCTATCCCATGCCAGCCAAAGGCCTATTGTAGTAGCTACTAACGCCTAGCTCCTTCCCATACCTGGAAGAAATCTCTAAAAGGAGGTTTTACAGGAAGAAGAGGAGGCTCTGCCAATTTGGCTCAGATGGTCCAAAACTGGGTGAGAACCTCTGCTGACACTCCCTCAGTCAGCAGGCACTGGAAGTACCTCTTCCTCAGCCACCCTGTGACTCCACACACCTGCCACCTGCTGGGGCCACACCCAAGGAAGCAGGCCTTCCACCTGCAGTCTTTGCTAGCTAGCTGGCTGCTGGCTTCCAACTCTTACTTCCCTCTGCCAACCTCATCCCTCCCTCCTGGACACCCCAGTATCCCACTATCCCACATAGTAAGAACAGAGCCCTGTGACATAGTCTTTGTGTTGAAATTAGAGGGAATGGACACCAATGTTGTTTGGAAGTTACTCATAACTTTGGGACCCCAGTGCCTATCTCCAAATCTTGGCACCCATATACGAGGCTTCTCAGCACAAAAAAGAAACAGTCAGCGAAGCACAAGCCCAAGTCCGGCTTCAGGAACACGAGGGGACCTTTCCTTAGTGCTACACTCAAAACACACCAGTTTTCATTCTTTTCAAGACCAGCTGTAAAGAAACTTTTTTTTTTTTTTCTACTGAGCCATCTCCCCAGCCACCCTATAAAGGGATGGGGATTTTTAGAAACTTTTTTTTTTTTTTTTGTCTTTTTGAGATAGGGTCTCACTATGCAGTTCAGGCTGGTCTTAAGCTCACTTTGTAGCTCAGGATAGTCTCGAACTCAAAACAATCCTCCTGCCTCAACCTCCCGAGTGCTGGGATTACAGGCATGCGCCACCATGCCCGGCTGAAACTCTTTATTTTTCTCAACAGAACTGGCAAAAAGAAAGAGTTAATGGAGCTGGTTCATTTTTCTTCTGGTTAGAGTGAGTCCAGCTGGATTTCAAAAACTAAGAATCCACAGACACAGTGAAGCTAGAGGATGGGAGAGGTAGTGCCTGGCATCAGGTAACCAGCCTGAAATTGCTAGGGGCCCAATACCTCAGAAATGGTAGTGGTACCCCGAGGAGTCAAGGAATGATTCACAGTAACAATCTCTAAGAGAAAAACGAGCCCATATCACCCCTATGGGAGCCCACCATAACCATTTCTTGGTGGTGACCAGATATCTTGGATCATCTGCAGATCTCAGAACTTACTCCCTGGGGACAGTTCAAACACCCCAGCTGATCAGCAGTTTCCAAAGGGCTCACACAGGTCCAACCTGAATTTTCTGGTGACAAATCCCTCTCGCCACATTTCTGTGACACCATCCTCCAACCAGTAGGCAACTAAACAGATCCTCGGTTCATAACTGGAGCTGTTGCTGCCAGAGTTTTTCACTAGTGACTCTTTTAGGTTTGTTGAGTAAAGCAGGAAGGGCTCTATCTAGGACTCTTGAAGCTGTTCATACCCCTCCACCCCCCACCCCCCCAAGAATCTACTATGAAATCTTGCTGCCCTCCTGGAAACCACCTGGATTAAAGACAGGGAGAGGTGGCTTGGGTTTTTGAGAGAACATCAGATTCTCATTCATGAACTCTGCAATGGAGGGCACCTAACAGGTAAAACAAGTTCTGCCATTGATGAATGAGCTGAGGTAATAATAATGGGGCTCACCCTTCACCATTAAAATATTAACCTCATTCTTGTCCCAGTGATGTTGTAAACCCTCAGCCCTGGTAGTCTCTTTTCAAACATACATCCCCAGGGTTAGGGGCTTTGCTGGTCTCTCTCCTAGGGAGCAAGGCAGGAAGGCCCAGAACCCCTTGGAAGTCCTCTCATGTCCTCATAAAGCTGACTATGGACATTATTGAAGTGATCTATATTCATCCAAGTCTAGTACCTCCCCCACAGGTTGCACTGACTTGAAGATGTCTGTCACCAGGAAGGTGGCATCTCCCTCCAGTCTGCAGAACTCACAAAGCCACTGGAGAACCCCATTCACCTCTGGGCCTGGCTGTTTTATTAAAGATCACTGGGACAGTAAAGAGCTCAGACTTCATGTGTCATGGGTATCACTGAAAGGACAAAGGTACATGATCTAGAGAAGGGTCAGGAAGGTACAGGTGGGGCCTAAGGTGCAGCATGAGTGGCAGATCCCTGCATCAAGACACAGACCTGTGTCCTGTAAATCAGAGGACAAGATGAGTACCATCAATAATGGTTATGGAACAGGTTTCAGGAAGAGTGCTGGATCTGATTGAGCTATTCATCAACAGGATAATTTGAGCCAGGAGGAGCCCGCATCACCCCTATGGGAGCTCAGGGAGAAGTCCAGTAGGAGATCCCAGCTTATGCTAACACAGGGCTTCTCTCAACTACGTCAGGAAGGGGAGCTCCCTGCCCCAGGGAACCTCAAAGCAGAAACTGCAAAGTCTTTCTGGGGTTTCCTGTTCCTCAAAGCAGGGGACTTAAAGTAAAGAAGCTAACAATGAAGGGACTGTTTCTTAAAACTTTCTTTCTTTCTTTTTTTTTTTTTTGTCTTTTTGAGACAGGGTCTCACTATGCAGTTCAGGCTGGCCTTAAGCTCACTTTGTAGCTCAGGTTGGTCTCGAACTCACAACAATCCTCCTGCCTCACCCTCCCGAGTGCTGGGATTACAGGCCTGCGCCACCACGCTCGGCTTCTTAAAACTTTCTTAAGAAACACTCGAGCTTTCCTGGAAGGCAGCATCATCATCAAGATTGAGATGAGATGAAAAGCGGGAGTGATAAAAAGCAGTTTGTGAGAGACCCAGGATGCCAGCAGAAGGTCCCAGCTTATGCTAACACAGGGCCTCTCAACTGCATCAGGAAAGGGCTATGGTAGACACACAAAAATACAAACCTGTGTCTTGGAGTTCAGAAATGTCCACTGTGTACCAAGTTCTGGGGACAGTAAGACAAAACTCAGTGTATGCCTTCAAGGAAGGGAGCTATGCAAGGCAAGATCAACAAATTTCTTCTATAAAAACTAAATGAATTCCCTAGGTTTTTCTCTGGGTTTCCATTACGACTATTCAAAGTCATTCAATAATGAGACCCTATGCCATAGTAAAGTAAAAGCAATCATACACAAAAGTACTTACAAAACCAAAGAGCAGCTAGATTTGGCTCAAGGAGCAGGGCTAGTCTAGAGCAACGGCTGCACATTTGTCACTGGGGTGCTTTCACAGTACACCAGTGCTTGAGCTTCAGCCTCAGAAATTCTAATTTCAGTGCTCCCAGGAGGGGGCTGGAATCACTATGTTCTAAAAGATACCCAGGGGCCGGCCAAGATAGCTCAGCAGACTAAGCGCCTGCTTAGGCAAGCACAGGAACTGGCGTTTTGATCCCTGGTACCTCATGCTGCACTGTCTCTGCCCCATGCTGCTGAGCCAGTGTCTGAGTGCCAGCATGGTGGTGCACACCTGTAATCTCAGGTCTGGGGAGATTGAAAACAGGAGAATCACCACCAGTTTGAGCTGCATAGTGAGACCTGTACGAAATATGTTTAAAAAATAAGTAAATGAAAGCTACCCAGGTGCTTGATATAAGGAATTGAAGATTGAAAATCACTGGTCTCTAATACCAACAGGCAGGTATGGGCAGATCTCCTATCTCGGGGCCAGGGGTACAAGAGCCTGTCCCAGGAAGGTGAGGACCCCAGAGATACCAGCCACATTTTCCCTGACCCACTCTTATCACACAGAACAATGCCCCCTCCCACAATAAGTCAACGACCCAAAAATACACAAAATTCCCAAAACATACCTCTCTCTATAAGCAACATTTGACCAATGCCAAATGTCTGTAACAATTTATTAGCATCTGGGAGGAACAAAAGGAGGCTGTAAAAACTGTCTCCCCAATCCTAAAAAGCCCAGCCATAGGAAACTTCACCAATGACACCACTAGACCTGCCAAAACGTGCCACCTGCCCGGAGCTCTGCCCACGCAGAACTGAAGCACAAGGAACCCCTGAGCCCTTGGGAATGGTGCAAGAGCTTGGCTGAGACTGGGCAACCACAGGAGGTGATGATCTCAACGTCTACAGAGCGAGTGAGCTCTGATGGATGGTGCAAACCCAGCATCCCCCAGCCTCACAGAGCTCTGTGGGTGGCCAGGGCACCTCTGAACCCCAGAGCCTGCCTCTTTGCATGGAACCATAGGGACCGTCAGGAGCTCAAGAGAAATGCTGGGGCCAGCACAATACAATAAACACAGACAGTAGCTTCCAGGGACTATGTTATGTTTTCAGAGGACCACCCTGCACATGAATCCTGATATTGTCCCCACTATACAGAGGGGGAAAAAAAAAACAAGGCAATGGGGGGCTGGGCAACTTACAAAAGGTCACCAGGGAGTAAGTTGCAGAGCCAAGATTCAAATTTGGGTGCTTTGTTCCAGCTCCTGGCCCATAACACCATACTCCAAGCACTCTAGAGTGACTACAATGAGACATCTCTGCAGGGAAGGCAGAGCAGAGTGAGCAAAAGGACAGGGCTGGGGGCACCCTGTACCATGTAGCATCTCTACTAAGTCAGCTCTCTTCTCCTGGAGCAGGATCCTGCCTTCTCTGAAGGTCCTGATAGAAGCCTCAAACATGGCACAGAAGGCTAGGTGAGTAGAATGTCAGCTCACAGTGCTCGAAAAGCATGTCAATGGGGCCAGGGAAATGGCTCAGTGGAATAAGCGCCAGTGCAAGGGCCTGAGCTCAAACCCAGGTTCCACCAAAAAAAAAAAAAAGAAAGAAATGCATAACAATGGCTGGGGCACCCCATGCTATTTAGAAAATTCCTCTCATACCTCCATGTGGATCTCTCCTCAAGAGAGATCCACATGTCCATTTCCAGCATTGTTCCTCTCCTGCTCTCCCCACTCTACTTACACCAGGCCACAAGCCCCACCCCATTGTGGGTCTCTGTCCTTGCTGCACCCTCCGGGGATAGCCCTTCTCTATCCCTTGCTTGTTCAAATTCTGCCCTGTCCCCACAGCACAGTACTAGAAACATGAGTTCTGGAGTTAAACTCAGCTCAAATTCTGACTGTGTTACTTTGGGATACTTGCTCAACCTCTCTGGGTCTTCATCTCTCAAGTGGGTGTAAGAGCAGTACGGGCCTTCAGTGGTAGGCAACATCAGGGACTTAGCTGAGTATTTATTACCCTCAGACCTACCTTACCTCACACCCCCTCCCCACCTGGAATGGCTCCCTGGAAGGTGTGGCTGGAAGTGTGCCACAGGTCTCCACACCTTCACTACCCTCCCTGGGCAGGTCCCACTCCTGCTCTGGAACACAGCTGAACAAGGCACAGCTGCAGCCCTGCAGTGCACAGGCCAGTCAAGAGGACAGACAAGGATCACCAAGAGCTATGGCCCAAGGTGGCTAGGCTAAAAGGCTGGGTGACATTTCACATTCTGTTATATACTAGCAAGTTTTTAAATAGTCTGTCTCTTTTTCTTCACTGACTAAAACTGGTTTCACTAACTCCTGACAAGTCAGTGTTTCAAAATATCAAGCTACATTTGGAGAACACACAGCTCCGACAGTCTTCTCACTCTAGAGCTGGGGTGTGGCTGCCTACCTCCTGCCCTTCCCCACTGCAAGGCCCCATGCCTGTGTGCTACAGTCATAGTCGAAGGCTACAGAACTGAATGGGGCTGCAGGGACCAGGGTTAAAGGGACCTTTGGACTTAGGTCTGCAACAAGGGAGGCCTTGTTGTATCACAAAAGCCATCATTTTTCCCAAGTGCACTGTGCTTAACAGTTTATAAGACATTTTTCATATCTGTGTGTCACTTGCTCTTCTAGAACACTCATTGAATCATTTTACTGTGGTTATTAAGACCTCCTAAAGTGAGGACTGAGACCTGGTCCAAGCTCACACTTTTTTTTGAGACAGGATCTCACTATGTAGCCCAAGCTGGCCTGGAGTTCCTGATCCTCCTCCTTCAGCCTCCCCAGGGCTGGGATTACAGATGTGGACCACCACACCTGGCTCTAGGTCAATACATATTTCTGGTTCCTATACCCAGTACTGAATTTAGAGCATAGGACTGAAAACTAAATCTTGTGTGGAGATGGGCTCAGAGAGGTTAACAGATATGCCCAAGGTCACACAGTGAAGGACACTGGAAGATCTGCCTGACTCCCAGACTCCCTCTTGTCCAGCCTATTGCTTCTCTCCTCAAATAAAGGGGCACTGCCCATTCCGCCCTGTCAGGATCCTTAGCCAACCATCTGCCTTGAGTTGCCTGCACTTCAGTGGCCCAGGAGTAAGATTGACAATGGGAAAGGGCTACCCACCAGGAAGGTGGGCAATGGAAGGTGAGACAAGGAGGCGTGGGAAAGGCAGATGAAACCTGGAGAGTGTGTTATCTACTCAGGACAACAAAGGCAGAAATGGGCTGGGCTGGACCATAGGCTGAGGAAGTGTAAAGATGGAAGTTTCCTGACATGTTTCTAGACTCCAAAGCTTATCAGGTGGGGCTGCCAGGAGGGCGGTGTGGCCCAAGACAACACAGTGCAGGAAAGGGTTTGCCCGCTCTGTTTTCTTCCCTTGAAAAATGGAAAAAACATGTTTTAGAACAATGAAAAGTATTCTGGAGATAATACTGTCAAGACACTGCTGTCAGGTCTTCAGGCTTCTAATAGTGTCCTCAAACCACATTGGAGTATTTAAAATATAAATATATGTCTGTCTATACGTATATTTTTTCATTCCTGATTTGTCATTGTAGTTACATTAGAAGAAAACTGACAAAAATGGTCTATTTACAATACACTGCTAAGAGAAAGCTGTGTATAAGATCTTATTACAGGGGCTGGGGAGATGGTTCAGTGGAGTAAGTGCTCCCCTGGCAAGCACAAGGGCCTGAGTTCAATCCCCAGTTCTGAAGAAAAAAAAAAAAAAAAAAAAAAAAAAAAAAAAAAATCTTATTACAGTATAGAATTACTGTCTTTATCCTATCTGTTTTACTGTAGATCTCAAGGTTCTGAGACAGAAAGGGGTTATGGCCCTGGGGCCAAAGATTCCCATACAATATGTGAACAAATACATGATTCTCAGATTTTATTGCCCACTGCCCCCTTCTACTGATCTATTCCCACTGATCTATTCTGCACTGTACAGAGCAGAAATCAAAGTCACAAGGTCCTACTTCCTGACAATGCCAGTCTGACTTTCTAAACAACCTTTTTAACTCAACTACACAACCTACTATTTCAAAATGGGTAACCTGGGAGTACCTCTGATTTAAGTACCTCCTCCAGAAGCCAAGCTCCCTCCGAGTCCAAGCTACCCCTAGCCTGGCCTGCTATCAACAACCCAGAGCAACAGCCACAGACAACCCAGTCAGCAGGCAACAAGACCTGCTCAGAACTGAAGGGTGCAAGGAGAGAAGGATGATTCCACTTGACAGAGGAATATAGGCTACTCAGTTCTGCATTCCATGAATCCCTCAGCCATAGCTCTAAGCCACATTCTAAAGTTGCACCACTGATAGAAGCATTCACAGCTGCCTAAGCTTTGCAGTGTGACTGCAAATAACAGGCCTTGTTCCTCTTCCTCCTCAGAAATGCATGCCCACAGCTCCCTTCCCAGATACCCTGGCTGTGCAGCAGGAAAGCAACTCCCTGAAAGACTTAGAACTCACCCTAGAGGCAGACATCCAGGGTAAGAGCAGCAGTGAGGGTGAAACTACTAGAGGCAATGGCAGCTGTGGTTCTAACTGGGTCAACATGTCTCTTGGGTAAATAAGAAACAATGGTGCAGAGGACTTTGGGAGGAAAAAGTGAAACTGTGGGTATGAAGGTACCACACCAAGGTAGGTCGCTGTCATTAAAGTGGGGCCCTCACCTATGTGATGATGTAGAGGGCCTGCAGAGGGGCACAGGCTCCACCACATTGCTAAATGAGGTAAAGAACCACTTGCTGCATGCTAGCAAGGGCTGGAGGACAGTGGTCCAAAGGGGCTCCTGGAAGAGATCGCTCAGTGCCAATGTAGATGAGGAATAAGCAGGAAGCAGAGACCATAGTCTGTGATGTTCAAGTTGGTGGAAAGATATAAAAAGAGTTTGGGGTGGGTTTTTGAGGTTATTCCATGACAAATTCTTTGAGGACTTACACAGAAAGCCTCACTCTGTTGGGGCAGAGGTGTAGCATGTGTTCAGGAAGGTGGTGGGGGGAAGAGGGCTGCAGAGTGCAGAGAGGGGGACAGGCCTGTAGCCATCCTGCGAAGAGGGCACTGGGCATGTAGACTCTGCCCAAGGTATTAGTGGAAAGTCCATTTCTGAGGGCCTGGTACCTTGTGAGGTGGGAACAGAGGTCTAAGGGCATTTGTCCTCATCCAAGGCCACTTTTATCCAGAATAAAAGACCCCACTTCATTTCTTCCAGGCAGGGATAAAGAGTCAAAAACTATAGTCACCACCTTGCCCTTTGTTTTCTAGACAAACTGAAATAAGCTCTACTGCCCGATATTCCTAAAGCCCTTTTTCATAACTGAAAACCTTTGTCGGAATTCTGCCTAAGAAAGATCCATTCCAGCTGCCTTGCCCATAACCATAAGCAAGCACATAGCCTTGTGGTGCATCATCAATAAGCCAGGAAGGAGCTGGGGCACTAAGGACACCACCTATAACCATGACAAGACATGGACCACATAGTCTCAAATAAAACCCAGAACATGAGTCATATACAGGGAACAAGAGACAGTGGCAGGTGGAGTTTTATGAAGGGGCAAGATCTGTGCTGAACATGCATTTCCTAAGCAGGATGGGGGAACAGGAACGAGGAAGGGCACACTTCCAACAGGAATGGCATGGTGAAGGCGCAGAGGTGTCAAAATTCAGTAAGTTCAGCGAAGGATCTTCTCTGGCATAGAAGGAAAGGGAAACAGAGAGCACTCTGGTGCAGGGCTGGGGTCTGAATACCAAGTTAAAGCAACTCAGTGGTGTTCCAAAAGGCAAGGAGAAGTCACTAGAGCTTCTGAGATGTTGAGTCACTGTTTAGAATTGTGCTGTCTTGGGAGAGATGTGATGTCAACTGTCCTCAATCAACAGATCATGGCTACAGTTGGTGCTGAATAAACAAAGCAAAAGCAGAGGAGAAAGAGACTTACCAAGTTACTAAAGCATAACTGGTCAATGTCAGCTTTCAAAAATTCATTTTAAATAGTCCTTTAAGCCTTGATGGGAAGATTCTTTACCTATTTCCTTTGTTGTTCTCCAATTCTCTCTTGCATGTCTGAATATTAATCTCACAAGGAAGTCATTAGCTGGTGCTGCAGTCTGTTCTAATTATAACACAGATAGGAGCACCAGGGCAGAGAGGGAATGTGAGGATGTCTGGCTTCAAGAAGTACAGGGGTAAGCCGGGCGTGTGGCGCAGGCCTGTAGTCCCAGCACTCGGGAGGCTGAGGCAGGAGGATTGTTGTGAGTTTGAGACCAGCCTGAGCTACAAAGTGAGCTTAAGGCCAGCCTGAACTGCACAGTGAGACCCTGTCTCAAAAAGAAAAAAAAAAAAAAAAAAGAAGTACAGGGGTATCAGGGTCCAGAGCACTGGCCCTGGGTGGACCACCTGGGATCAAAGGTCATTTCTGTCCTGGGCTGGGTCACCGAGAATTTAAAATTCTCTGTCCCAGTCTCATTACGGATAGCAAAAGTACCTATCTATAAGGGTTGTTACAAGAATAAAGAGCTTAGCACACTGCCTGGCACACTGCAGGAACTGAATATATTTTAGAAAAACTCTAGAAATCACACACTATCATCAGTTGTCCTTTAATTACAAACCTCACCTCCAAACTGTGCACACACCCTTTAATTACTTCAGAGCAGTGCTGTGCATAAGTAATACTCTGGAATGAGAGTGGGGAGGGCCCCAGTCTTCTTGGAGGTTTCCCTAACTTTGGGGTGACTTCATATCTACCTGCCTAAAATGGGAAAGGAAAATCTCTACTCTCTGTCTCCTATAACAAGATAAGAGCTCAGGGTAAACTGTTATAGGTGTCTATAGAGGGTCAGGGCTCCCCTGTCTCTAACTTACTCTGGGATTAGAAGGGACCAGCTCCCAGAGAGGCACTTCCATCCTACCCATCTGTCGTCTCCTTCAGAGACGACAGGCTTTTGGAAGGCCAGGCCAAAAAGCGGCAGTGGCAGCCGGATCAGCAGAGGTCCAGTTCCAGCCTGGCTGAACAGAGTTTTCCTGGGGAGCACGGGCTTTTCTGGGGTGCCCTGACCCCAGCCTAGAAGTTGAATCCTTGCCATACTTGCCAAATACACGCCCCTAAGTTTTCCCTGAGAGCGTGCAGTGAGAGATCCATTACCATGAGGTATAGCCACTGGCCAGGCGCTGGAGGTCACTTAAAACACCACCCTGTGCCAGACAGCCCACAGCCAACCCCACCTCCCACCCCAAGTCCCCCACCCTGCTTGCACTGAGCTCCAGCCCCACACCTTCCTCACCAGACCCAATCTATCCCTACTAGCCTCCACAATTGTGGCTGCACCATGCCCTATGCCTAGAGTGCTTTTCATCCTTCTGTAGCCACTTCTGAGGGTCAGACTGAAATTCACTCACACCTTCTTGAACAGGGCCTCCCAAATTCACCTCCCATGATCAATCCACCCTATTTGCCTCATATCCACTGTTGTCCCTAGCTCCCTGCTCTAAGGTACTCCAAAAGGCACAGTGAAGGCTTACCCAGTCAACAACAAAGTACAAAACTACTAACCCCATGCCAGGCCAAGTATCGTGTGTGCTTAGATTCTGGAGACATCTTTATTGTGGATCTCCTAAGCTAAAAACAGGGTGCTGCATCCTCCCAGAAAAGTACTAGTCTCTGGAGCTCAGGTGTGGGTCAGTTGTCCTTGGGTGGGAGAAGCCCAAGTTTACTGAGCTTTGGAATATGCAGCTGAAGTAGGATAGTGGGGAAAGAAATCAAGGCTCACTGGTACTCCATCCCCTCATTTCTACTCTGCCACAGCAACTATCACCTGTATTAGCAAATCCTGGGAAGAGCTGGCAGCCACCTTTAATCCTAGAACACAGGGCAAACTCAGAAGGGCAGGCCTCAAATCAGGGCCATGGCCCTTGTGCTGGAGCTGGCAAACTGAGGTGGTAACCGAGAGGCAGGCAAGCCCCGCTCTGCCTGGCAGCCCACTCCAACCTGCCACTGCATATAAATTACAGGGAGAAGGCTGATGGCCAACTGGCTCCAAGGCTGGCCCAGCCTCTCTCCAGCACAAGGAAGCGCTTTGTGCAGCTCAACACCTCATTATCTAACATCTCAGTCACACCGGAAAGGGCAAATAATGGGGTAAGAGTGACACATGCTGTGCAGATGTCCCTCCCTGCACAAACCCGTCCTTGAGTCCCCACTGCCTATAGGGCAAAGGTACAAATTAACTCCTTAGTGTGGTACTATATTTGTAGCCCTTCAATCTGGCCACAACAGATCTTAATAGAAAAGTCTGATCTAATTCATTTATTCATTCACAAAACATTACTGAACAACTACTAAGTGCCAGGCACAATTCTGAAGACAAAAGGCTCCTAAGACCCATCTGACCCTGAGCTCTGTGTGCATGACACAGAAGTCCCTAGTTTTTTTAACTCTTCGCACATAGTTGGTGCTCAATACTTGATAACTCACCCCCACCCCTACCAGCGGAGAGCAACTAAGAGCAGCTCACTAGGAAGTCTTGGCAACCAGAAAGGGAGGCATCCTATGCCACTCAGCCTGTTGAGCCACAGATGGCTACAACAGGGTGTGTCTTAGCTGCTTGGAGAGCACCGGGGTTTTCACTGTTTTTCCCTTGTTGGGGTTACTGGAAATTTTGGGGCTCTCAGAGTTTCACAGCACACTGGGCCTTCAACTAACCTCTCTGAAGTCACCCATATGACAAGCACTTCTAGATCTACTCAGAAGTCAGCCTGTGCAAGGTGTGAGGCTCTCACTCCGGCTTCAGAAGTCCAGCAGGGACAAGAAACACAGGAACATGACATGGTATGACCACTGCTTCCAGAGACATGGACACACATTGATGGGAGAAAAGAAGGGCAGAGTGACCCCATGCATGGCATTACACTTCCACTGGTCTTAGCAGAACTGGGGGGAGGGGGGATACAGATCTGCCAAAGAGGTAGTAAGAGGTTTCCAGGGGGCTTCCCCAGGGGAAATGGCATTAGCTTTTACAAAGAGTAAAGGTCAGCTGGAATGTCAAGACAGAGGCTTCGGGTGCACTGAGTAAAGACTAAAGACCCGGGCCCGGGGAGATAGCTCAGTAGAATAAGCACTTGCCTGGCAAGTTCAGGGTCCTGAGTTCAATCCCTGGTACTGCCAAAAAAAAAAAAAAGACTGAAGACTCAAGCTATATGGGACATCAAACAGGAACTCTGGGCATGCCTGCATTGTGCTGAAGGTACCTGTGTGCTGAAGGAACTTCTAACAGTACCTAAAAAGCCTTAATCATAAGCAATTTGAGAATATGCCAATTTCTTATCTTCTTACAGTGAACCAGACTATAGAATAAAGCAGCATAACTGCTAGACAAAAAATGATGCAGTTTGAATACATTTTTGAAATGAGAATGTAGGCAACTTCTGTGAAACTAAGAAATGCTCAAAGATCTCCTGCACATCTAAGCCAGAGGACAGCTTGCAGGAAAATCAAGGCGGTGGGGTGGGTGGGGTTCTCCAAGCACTCAGGAGGTCAAAATGGGTTTGGAGAAATCCCAGAGAAAACAAGTCAACATGGGCTGTAACAATGAGGAGCTGAATCTGATGGTTTTTACTAAGGAAGAGCAGAGCTTTATTTCTGTAAACAGTGTCATGGGCACATGGACACCCCCATTCACATGTATGCTCTCTGTGGCCTCTTTAATAAAAAAGGTGCAGAACTTAATTGATGTAATAGAAACTGTGCTACCACAAATACCTACTATTTGGTCCCATACAGAGAGAGCCCACTGGTTCCTGTGTCAGACCCATGAGAGGTTAACACATGCAAACAAGAACACACAGGTACCTTTGGTACAATGCAGGCATGCCCAAAGTCCCTCTGCTTGCCCCTTTGGCTAAACAGGGTTTCCAGCAGCCTCACATTTCTTTGAACATCTTAGGGTAAATCTTCCATCCTCTGCAGATTCAGAGGAAACTGCCCCAGGCTTTTCCAAACCAATTCATGTGAAAAGGTGGGTGGGTACTCAGGCCAAAGAATGAGTATGTAAGGCTGCCAGGAGTGGAACACGTGCCTTCTACTCTGGAGGAGCTTAGATCACAGTGAGAAATGTGGTTTTGTTATAAAGTTGTGCAACTTTATTTCTTGTGCTTCATTAATTGGGGACAACAGTCATCTGATGTTTGGGCCCTGACCTGATAGTAAAAACCCAGTCATCACTTGTGACTCCTTTTTACAAAATCAACTGCATTCCACAAGAGATTGCAGTCAGATCTGGGAATGACTGAAGTCTGGAGGATAGGGCCTAGGAGAAAGAACACCTGGTCATTTACAAAAGTAGACAGCATGGCCTAGGGCAGGAGGGTGACAGGTGGAAGTGGAGGAAGGAGGATGTGCAAAAAGTCACCTCCCCAGGGAAGCTCAAGGTTCATCTCACACAGTGGCTAGTGTTCCAGGTTCTGTGCCAGGTAAGTGTGGTAAACTGAAATACAAGTACAACTGTTCTCCAGGAGCCTAGTCCCTGGTCTCCAGATAACACAACAATGTCAATAAAGAGACAGTTGGCAGGCAAATCTCAGACACTAGGCTCAGATACTTGTTACAAAAGACCAATCACCTGACTGACAAGTCTATACGACCCATCTCCTGGGTGCAGGAAACCTGTGTATGCTATCTGGCTTCACTGGGCACTGTCATGTGCAAAGCCAAGGCCTGATTCTGCCTGCCTCCTACAGGGAAGTTAACAGAGGGGAAAACTACAATCTGCCTCTTCGCTGACACCTTCAGTAGGACCACAGTCATCAATGAAGAACAATCACAGGAACTAACAGGCAGAAACAGCTCAAAGAAAAAGGTACTCTTGTTTTTGGAGGTAGCTGAGACGGGGTTCTTCCAAAGCAGTAAGGGAAAATCCCCACACCTTCTCAGGTCAGGAATAACATGGCCAATCTCTCTGCTTTTGCCTTTCTTCTTTCATGGAACAGCCCAATGTGACAATGGGAGTTAAGCAAGAGAGGGCGGGAGCTGCAGCTTCCTGTGCCTGACAGTGCAGTTCCCACACAGGTTCCTGCCCAAGCGAAGGTTATAGCCAGAGACACAGACAGATGATGTCCCAATCAGGCACCAAGGGCCAGCACTGGCACCGATGAGCAAGCCTGGTAAGCCTATGTAACAAAGGGCTTGTCACCACTTCCTGTGATCCCCATCACCAGCATTCCAACACAATGAGACACTCTTAGCCCTGGCTTTGAAGTTCAACAACTCACTCAAATGGCCCCAGCAAAAACTTCAGCTGGGAGTCAGTTAGCCTGCACTTCCATGATGTGCTTGGGATATCACTATTCTTTTTTATGTTTTTTTTTTTTTTTTTAAAAACAACTGTAAAACAGTCTAACTTTCCAGTGATAACCAATATTTACAGTTTGGTCTATTTCCTTCCAGCCTTTTTTCTACATGTGTCAGTGCAAATGAGAGGAGAGAATAAAATGTTCACAGCTTTTTATATCCTGCTTTTAAAAGTATTCCATCTAGGAGCCTTTTCCCTCTTTCTTGACTCCTACAGTGGGGTTACCCAACTCTGCTTTTGTTGGCTTCACTTTTTTCCATTATAATCATACATCACATATTAGCCATTTCCCATGGAGGGTTATTTAGGTAATTTCCAATGTCATGGTTTTTTTTCCAAATCTGTAGATGACTTTTAATTAAATCACTGTTAGTCTCTTTACTTTATCCTTAAGCTTCTAGGAGGAAACCACTGGGTCCCAGAGAAGCAACTCTGAAACCCTCTATGTTGCATCCATTGTTTCCCTCACTTCTGGTTATTTTCTGACCAGAAACCAAGCTGACAACATTTTTAGGGCAACTTGACTATAAAGTCCTTTCACAGATGTCTTCTTAATGGACCAAAGGATGAAAATAGGGCCGGGGAGATGGCTCAGTGGAATAAGCACTTCCCTGGCAAGCGCAAGGGCCTGAGTTCAATCCCCAGTTCTGAAAAAAAAAAAAAAATCTACAAAGGATGAAGATAAGTATCTTCATTTTAAATATGGGGACAGAGGCTCAAAGAGATCCAGTGGCTTGTCTAAGGACAGAGATTGTCACTTTAAATCCAGACTAACCTGAGCAGAGTTCCTTTGCTGCCCTATACCACTTTCCTCACTAGCATCAGGAAGGAATTAAGAGCAGGTTTTATAGGGGCAGGTTTTATTTTTAAAGAGAAAAAAGGGGGGCTGGGGAGATGGCTCACTAGAAAAAGGGCTTCCCTGGCAAGCTCAAGGGCCTGAGTTCAATCCCCAGTTCTGAAAAAAAAAAAAAAAAAAAAAAAAGAGAAAAAAATTCAAAACAATAGAAGGGTAACAATGGTTAATATTTTGCATATTGTTTTCTTTAGAGTACAACATATTGCCATTTAATTTTCCAAATAATATTAGCAAATCTTTTAATGAACTAAGAGAAACCGATAGTATAACTATCTTCTTCCTCTCTCTGTCTCTGTCTCTTTCCCTGTCTCTTCATATTATAATATCTACTGTACATTTTGGATCTTAATTACTCTTTTAGCTTCCCACACTAGGGAGACAATACGGTGTATAAAAACACTGCACCTAGTTTATTTCACTTATGAGTTGATCTTGAGTTGCATCCATTTACATATAAAAGTCTCCAGTTTATCTTTCTTTATGTCTGAGTAATGCTTCATTGTATAAAAAGACCACATCTTTTTATCCATTCCTCAGTTGATGGGCATTTGGGTTGTTTCTAAGATTTAGCTATTATGAATTATGCTATTATAAACATGGGTGCACATATATTGCTGTGGTACAATGTTTTTAATCTTTCTGGGGAGATAATACCTAGAAGAGTAATAGCTAGGCCAAATGGGACATCCAATCCTATTTTCTGAAGTTCTGCACACTGATTTCCATAGCGGTCACATCAGTCTACACTCCCATCAACAGCTGAGAAGGGTCTGTTTTTTTTTTTTTAAGAAGGGCTCTATTTGCCACAGCCCATCCAGCATATTATTGATTTCTTGATAATAGCCATTCTTTCTGGAATGAGATAGAATGTCCGTGTTTTAATTTGCATCTCTCAAATGACCAGTGATATTGAACATTCTCTCATACATTGATTTACTGTATTTCATCTGAGAAATGTGTATTTATCTCAGATGCCCATTTTTGGATTGGGTCTGTAAATCTGGAAGTTCTTTATATGTTCTCAATAGTAATCCTTTGTCTGAGGAATAGTTGGCAAACATTTTTTTCCCATATTGTGAGTTGTTTCTTCACTGTGTTGGTGTTTCTCTTGATATGCAAAAACTTTTTAATAAGATGAGATACCAGTGATTTATTTCTTTGCCATAGCTGTGTCATTGAGGTTTTATTCATAAAGTCTTTGCCTACACCAATGTCTTCAAAAGTTTTACCTATTTTATCTTCCAGCAGTTTTAATGTTTGTTTTAGTAACTTAGGTCTTAGGTCAATTTTGAATTTAGAGCACGGTGAAAAATGGACATTCTTGGCTTACTCCTTATTCTACAAAGCTTTTAGTTCTTGTCGATTTAGTATGATCTGGGCTATTGGTTTATCATAGATGGCTTTTAATGAGATAAAGACTACCAATTTCAATTTTTGTAGGTTTTCTCTTTTTAAATCATGAATGGGTGCTGGACTTTGTCAAAAGCTTTTTTTACATCTCTATTGAGATGATTATGATTTTTGTTCTTGGCTGTTAATATGGTCTATTACATTTATTGGTTTATGTATGTTGAAAGGGCCAGCCAAATAGCTCAGTGGATTAAAGTGCCTGCAAGCAGACCTAGGGGCTAGTGGTTCGATCCCCAAGCCTGCCATGCTGGCCCCACCCCTGGGGCACACTGAGATAGCAATTGAGACTGGGCATGGTGGCACACACCTGCAATCCCAGCTCTTGGGAGGCTGTAAACAGGCAGCTCATTACAAGTCCGATCTAGTAGTGAGACCATGAACATCTTGTAGACTTTTCCCTAATACAAATATATATATATATATATATATATATATATATATATATATATATATATATATACATACACACACATATATCCATCTCTGCATCCATGGCATGGGATAAATCCCACTTGGCCATGGTATATAATCTTCTTGATGATTTGCTGCATTCTGTATGCTAGCTTCTTATTGAAGATTTTTGTATCTAGTACGTTCCTTAGGGAGATTGGCCTATAATTCTCTCTCTTAGGTCCGTCTCCCATTTTGATATTAGGTAATGTTTGCTTGCAGGAATAAACTTGGGGAGTATT
The DNA here is from genome assembly GCA_004027165.1 of Ctenomys sociabilis. NCBI lineage: Eukaryota > Metazoa > Chordata > Mammalia > Rodentia > Ctenomyidae > Ctenomys > Ctenomys sociabilis. The sequence goes on from PVKA01007342.1 coordinate 56,166, forward strand.
GCTTCCCTTTCAATTTCTCTGAAGAGTTTGAGAAGTAGTAGTGTTAGGTCTTCTCTAAATTTACTGTAGAATTCAGCAGTGAATTTGTCAGGGCCTTGGTTTTTCCTTTTTAATTATATCTTTGATTAATATTGGTTTATTGAGAACTTTTATCTTGATTCAGCTTTGGTAATTCATATGCATCTAGGAATCTGTCCATTTCTTGTGCATTTTCCATCTTATTAGAATATAAGTCTTCAAAGTAGATATAGATGATTTTCTAGATTTCTGAAGTATCTGTTGATTTCACTCTTGTCATTCTTAATTGCATTAAGTCTTTTTCTTTCTTTTTTTTGTCTTTTTGAGGCAGGGTCTCACTATGCAGTTCAGGCTGACCTTAAGCTCACTTTGTAGCTCAGGCTGGTCTCGAACTCACAACAATCCTCCTGCCTCTGCCTCCCGAGTGCTGGGATTACAGGCATGTGCCACCACGCCCAGCTTTTTCTTTCTTTTTGATATAGTTCATAAGGGTTTGTCAATTTTATTAATCTTTCAAAGAATCAACTCTTTGATTCACTGATTCTTTGTATTATATTTTTGGTCTCCAATGCTTTAATTTCTGCTCTGATCTTTATAATGTTCTCCTTTGTATGAGCTTTTGGTTTAGCCCACTCTTTTTCTAGAGGTTTACCTCTAAGTTGTTTATTTGCACTTGTTCTGTTTTCCTGATGTTAGTATTCCTGGTATAATTTCCCCTCTTAGGATTGTTTTCACTATGTCCCATAAGTTCTGGTATGTTGTTATTGTCAATATCTTTTTTCTTTTGTATTTTAGGGAAAGGTTTACAGGGTGTGCAGGGTCTCACTACTATATTGGATTCATAGTGATCTGCCTGTTTACAGCCTCCCAAGAACTGAGATTACAGGCGTGCACCACCACACCCAGTCTCAATTGCCCACCCAGTGTGCCTTGGGGACCAGGCTAGCTCAACAAGCCCAAAGATCAAACTCCCGGCCCCTGTGCCTGATTGCAGGTACTTTAATCTGCTGAGCTATTTGGCTGGCCCTATCATTATCATTTAATTGTAGAAACTGTCTAATTTCTTCTTTAACTTCATTTGTGACCCATTGGTTATTTGGGAGAGTGTCATTTAATTTCTATGTGTCTACAAAATTCTTGGGGTCTCTTTTGCTATTGATTTTTCAATTTCAATGCACTATGATCTGATAATATGTACGGGATAATTTCAATTGCTTTGTATTTACTTAAGTATGCTCTATGAGCTAGCATGTGGTCTATTTTGGAGAACATTCCACGTGCAGCTAAGAAGAATGTATATTATGATGTAAAATAGAACCCTCTGTAGACTTCTATCGAGTCCATTTGTTAAAAAGCTTGGTTCAGTCCTAATATTTCCTGATTGATTTTTTTGTCTAGTTGATCTGTCTTTTCTTATGACAGGATATTGAGATCCTTCAATAAAATTACATTTGTGTTTATTTGAGTTTTCATGCCTGTCAATATTTGTTTTATTTAGTTGGCTGCACTAGTATTTGTTGTATATATGTTTATGATTATTATCTCTTTCTCTTGGATTGTTTCCTTTACAAGGATATAGTGATCTTCTTTATCTCTTAGTCTTGGCTTGAAATTTACTTTGTCTGCAAATGAATAGCTATCCTTGTTCTTTTCTGAGATCTTGTCACATGGAGTACTGTTTTCCATCCTTTGATTTTCAGTTTATGAATTTCTTTTTTAATTAAATGTGTTTCTTGTATGCAGCATATTATTGGATCTTGCTTCTTGACCCTTTCTGCCAGTCTGTCTTTTGATTGGTAAATTGAGGCCAGTAACATTGATTGTTATAAATGATACATATTGACATCTTTGTCCTCTTATTTTTTCTGTTGTTGGCTCTCCCTCTTTTTTTCTCTATAGGGGCATTTTTAAAAAATGTATACCAATTTATAATACATATGGTTTGCTACAACCCCAAAAATCACACTTTGTGATTTTGGGTCCACCTGTCAATGCCAGTCAATCTTTTAAATAGCCAACTGCAGACAATGCTGGAAAATGTCATAAGTCCTTCACCAAGACCTGGAGATATAGTTCAGTCAGAGAGCACTTGCCTAACATGCACAAAGCCTTGGGTTTCATCTCCAGCACCACAAAACAAAACAATAAAAAACAAAACGAGTACTCCACCAAAAGCGCTCATGTGGTCTTTCAGCAAAGAGAAACTGTCATAATCTGGTGGCTATAGGAATAGATAGCTGTTCTAAGGACTGGGGAGATGGCTCAAGAGAATAAGCGCTTCCCTGACAAGCACAAGGGCCTGAGTTCAATCCCTGGTTCAGCAAAGAAAAAAAAGCGGGGGTGGGGGGGGGAACGCAGCTATTCTAAAGAAGCCAGGCCTCCTCTTACCAGTGAAGCCCTAATTCCCCCTTTTTAATCAAGTCTGGGCAATACACAAGAACGTATGAACTTCTTGCTTTGTCTCAGTACTCTTACAGAAGCAAAGTCCCTTCCATTAACTATCAAGGTGGCCATCAGAATTGTCCAAGTGTAACTCTCTAAATAATAGGAAGCACACAGCTCAAATGTAATTTTAAGGTACAAAATGATTGAGTACAAGTAGAACTACAAACTGCTAAACTTTAAATGATCTAATATTCCAATATGTTTGCTAGTCTGCAGAGAAACTGGTAAAAATCATAGGAAATCACCAAAACTAAAACATCAAAAGCCCCATAAGATACTTTCTGGGACAACTATTCCTTTTTGTTTTTTGACTTCTTTTTTTTTTTTTTTTTTTTGTATTTTTTGAGCTTTGTAGCTCAGGCTGGTCTCGAACTCACAAAAATCCTCCTGCCTCAGCCTCCGAGTGCTGGGATTACAAAGTGCTGGGATTACAGGCATGCGCCACCACGCCCGGCTCTGTTTTTTGACTTTTTGAGACAAGGTCTCACTCTGTAGTTAGCCTGGCCTCAAAGTCACTATGATCCTCCTGCCTCAGCTTCCGGAGCTCTGGGATTATAGGCGTGGGCCACAACACTCAGCTGGGATGTTCCTTAAAGTCATAAGGAAAAAAAAATGTCATTCCCAATTGAGAGCAAGAGCAAAACAAGGAAAAAAAAAGTGCTTTCATTTTTACACCCCTGGACTACAAACTCTGCAATGAAACTGCTCTGTCAGAAGCTTCAAGTCTAATTAATAACCTTTAGGACTCCTCCATTGAAAGGGTTTGTTTGAATGAAAGTAAATGCCCTGCTTTTTCAAAGCCAGATAGCAACCTTTATCTGCAGGTGATGCCAAATCTGAATCTTTGGGTGGGAAGAAGGGGAAAGTAGATGAGACCTTAGATAACTTGAGTTCAATGTGTGCACTTACACAACCTTTGGGCCTGAGTTCTGGGAATATAATCCAGACCGTCACAATGTTCACAGCTGTCCTGTGGGTGAACAGGAAGTGATGATACCGATTCACACATCTTGACACTTGGCAGTCACATCACAGATGGCTTTTAGAAGGATCCAAGGTCCCATAGAAGCTCACTGAGAAGTCAACAATAGCCGTGTTATTCCTAGATCTTTACAAAGCAATTCCTCCAACCTTGTGAAGAGTCATGCTGGCCAGAGTGATCCGGGTGACTGAAGTAACTGGTCAGGGATCCTCAGGAGGCTCTATGACAGGGACCATTGTACATCTTCAATGAGGCCAGTGTTTCTTTCTCTTCAAGGACCCCAAAGATTCTAAGCAATTACTCTCAAAGAGTTTATCCCCTGAGAAGATATCCAAAGGCCACTCACCAGCATTGGCTCTGAGCCCTATTGCGCTCTGTTCCCACTGTATCCTCTCTTCAGAAAATCCCAATGATGACAGCAGTGGCTTCTCCATGGTGTCCTTCTAGTGGTCACTATGGTCTCTATCTTGGAATATCTCTTGTTTGGGGCACTACTGTCAGAGGGGAGAACAGAGCCACCCAGAACCTCACAGTCAAGGTTAGGGAGTAGCTTTATCAATGTACTACCAGCTCTCCCATTTCCTGCGCTGTGGCCATAGTACAAAAATCACTCATACACCATTAGCACATACATACAAGCCATTTAGAAGCTATGGCTATCATTGATAAAGTGTCTGGATTGGCCTATGCACTCTTTTTATGCATTCTGTCAGGATATTCCTGCAATAAACCGCCAGGGAAGGACTTGTGGAGAAAGTGGTGTAGGAGCTGGGCTCCTCTTGCTACTCAAGAGGCTGGCGAATGAGGTCTGCAAATTTGAGGATAATCCAGGCAACTTAAGATTCTGTCTCAAAACAAAACTGAGGGCCCAGGGAGACAGCTCAGTAGAATAAGTGCTGGCTTGGCAAGCGCAGGGTCCTGAGTTCAACCCCTGGTACCACAAAAAAAAAAAAAAAAAAAAAAAAAAAGAGCTGAAGATGTAACAGTGTGCCTCTCCTTTCCATCACTAGTACCACAAACAAACATGGAAAAAAATTCTTCATAGGTCAGGCAATATGCTCCACCACTGAGGCAAGAGATTTTATTTAATCCTCATAATGGCCACTTTCCTTCCTTCCTTAGGACCTCATCTCCCAAATGTTTTTTGCTGTTTGTAATATGGGTATTTTCATGACCCCACTACAAAGATCTATTGCAGGGACCACACATGGAAAAGTGTGATCTACAGCTTGAGGAAGAAGTGGTGAGAAAACTTAACCATCATTATACCCAGATGGCTAGGAGGCTCAGAGAATGGCTTGTCCCACATCCCATACAATGCTTCAAAGCACCAGGGCTAGATATGAGGTCAGGACTTTGGGTTCTAAAGCCAGTGCTCCTTTCTTGCTGCCACAGTGGAACATTATTATAGTGCTGCCATGTTTGAATCAGCTCTGGGCACCTGTGGTATGTGACTTTGCTAGTTAGTCAGTCCCACAAGGACAGAATGCCCAGCCTCTGACACATGTCACTCTCAGTCATGTAACTTCTGCTCTACTTGCTGCCTACTGAGGGCTGACTTCCTGGATGGTGGGTCCCACATGCTTCCCTGGAGATCTAGTCCTGCCTACTCTTGCCCTATCACTGCAAAAACTCCTCCTCTCAGAGCCAGCCAAAGAGCTCAGGGATTAATGTGCCTGCTTAGACAGGCAGGGGCGGGGTTTGAGGCTGCCATGCCCCCCCCCCAACCTCATTGAGACTGGGTGTGGTAGCAATTGGGAAGCTGACAAACAGGAGGATCACTGTGAGTCCAATTTGTGTAGTCAGACCCTGTAGATCCTGTACAAAACAAAACAAAAACAAAATTCCCCTCAGTCTAGCAAATATGACCTTGTTCCTAACAATTGTGTCTGTACACTGTACTCAACCAAAACTTGTTCCTGTAGTCATTTCTGATCCACAAGATGCTCCTGGGCCTGGATTCCATCTAGGGCTCCACTCTTATGCTACTAAGGGGTCCTTAGTAGTTGGTACCCAGGCTAGGTAGCTGACCTTGTGGGGTAATGTTACAGCCTACAGCTGCATTCTTCTGCCTTGGAAGGTATCACACTCCTGAGGGATTGTCATGTGGCAGAGGCAAGATCAGACTTGCTCTACTTGACCTCAGAGACACACCAAGGCAGCAGTAGACTATAGAGAAAGAGTTCAGCCCATGCAAGTCCCATGCAAACAAATGAATTTGTACTAAATTGGATTAAACAACAGAACAAACTTTCAACCCCAGCTATGCAAAGGTGGTTGGCCTAGGTGGTGGATGACAAATCTTTTGGTCACTAAAGTTTTCAAACATGGGTGGAAGAGGGTCAGATTGGAAGATCCCCCCAGGTTCAGATTTCAGCCTTGCCTATAGATCTTAGTTATCAGAGGAGTTGCAAAAATATTGACACCTAGGCTTCACCTTCAGTAAGTACATTTTTTTATTTATTTTGTATTTTTAGGGAAGGGTCTACATGGTGTTGAGGGTTTCACTACTAGATCTGACTCCTACTGATCCACCTGTTTACAGCCTCCCAAGAGCTGGGATTACAGGTGGGCACCACAACGCCCAGTCTCAATTGCAGTCTCAGTGTGCCCTGAGGGTGGGGCAGGCCTGGGGGGAGCAAATACAATTTAATCTGGGGTGAGAACCACACCCAGAACATATTAAACTGTAAGTTTAATATGCTCTCTAGGTGACTCTAATGTGCTGCTGCATCTAAGGCTCATTGGCAAGAAATGCCACACTGATCCCCAGCTTCTTGGAACCAGTGTTCTAACAACTGTACTTTTCCTGTATTTATTCTTGATGAATACTCCTGGATTTAACCTATTCTTCCAGCACCAACTGGTTAATATCACAAACCCCCTGCAGCAGATACAGCATGATATATCATTCCAACACCAGCCTAAGCCAGGAAAGAAAAAGACCAGAGTCACTGAAAAAGGGTCTCTCGCTGATTGAAAATGTAGGACACCTCAGTTGAAGGGCACAGAAAAGGTTAGGTGACAGGAAAAACTCGAATTCATATTGCTTGAATTGGACTTGGTAGGTTAAAGAAAAAAGGGCAAGGCTTTAAGTAGCTGGATGTTGGCACACACCTAGTACTTCCAGGATTCTTGGAGGCTGAGTGGGGAGGATCACTCCAGCAACTTAAGAGATACCCTGTCTCAGAATTAAAAAAAAAAAAAAAAAAAAAAAAAGCAGAGAATGTAGCTCATAGAGAAAGCCCTGGGCTCACTCTCCAGCACAAAAATAAAATATGAATTTGAGTGGCCTAAGACTTGTAGCCCCACACACCACACCTTCAGGTCTTTGCTATTCTTCTAATCTGAACACTCCTCTCCAAGCCACTACAGGCTACTATTGCCAGAACCCACCTTAGGCTCAGATGCTTCTCTTTTCTACTTTTCTTTCGGAAATTCACCTGCCTCTCTGTGCTAGCATTGAACTCTTTCCATCTTGCAATAAAAATAATCCTGGGCCTTTCCAATACACCCTCCTGTGCTCTGAGTTTGAACAATTGGGCTTAATCACGTCCAGCTATCCTGCAGGACTCAACCCAGTGCTGAAACATGACTGGCATCTAAAATATGTGTTTCCTTTTTATTTATTTATTTATTTATTTGCGGTACTGGGGATTGAACTCAGGACCCTGCCCTTGCCAGGCAAGCACTTATTCTACTGAGCTATCTTCCTGGCCCTTAAAAAGGTTTTTTTTTTTGGCAGAACTGGGTATTGAACTCAGGCCCTTATACTTGCCAGGGAAGTGTTTATTCTACTGAGCCATTTCCTTGGCCCCATAATATATGTGTTATGCAATGGTACATCTCTTTCTCCACAAAGTCACTATGCAAAGCCTGAAATAAGGCTCTTTCGCACAGGCAGGGTGGACAGCGAGTGACCATAGCAAATGTACCTAAGTAGCCAGGCCCCAGCAGGGAAGCTGACTCCACCAAGAGTGGAGACCCTCCCAGGTCAAGTCGCAACCACCACATCAGCTTTGGCATCTAAGAATAAAGTGCTAATATTTGGTTGCTTCCCTCAGGCGCAGGAGTTAAACATGTAACAGGCACATAAGTACCAGCAGACAAAAGTCTTCATCATCCTATCATAATCTCATAATCACTGATAAGACCTAAGCAGATACAGAGTCAACAGTTCAGTTTAAAAAGACACTTGAAAAAAATAAAAGCTCTGGCAAGCAAAGAGATGTCCCAAAACAAACTAGCTGTTCAGAATAAAATAAAATAAAATAAAATAAGCTTACCTTGTACCATAAATCAAACTACAGACAGATTAAAATTCTCCAATGTAAGAGCAAGTGAGATAGATAGCTTAGTGGACTGAGCGCCTGCTTAGGCAAGCACAGGGGCTGGGCTCAATCCCTGACACCACATGTCGTGCTAGCCCCACCCCCATATGTGCTACGCCAGTTGACTGAGTCCGGTTTGGTGGCACACACCTGTAATTCCACCACTAGGGAGGCTGAAAACAGGAGGATCAGTACAAGTTCAAACTGCGTAGTGAGACTCTGCATAAAATTAAAAAACAAAAAAAATTCTGATATAAAAAAAACAACATTAGGCCGGGTGTGGTGGCGCATGCCTGTAATCCCAGCACTTGGGAGGCTGAGGCAGGAGGATTGTTGTGAGTTCGAGACCAGCCTGAGTTACAAAGTGAGCTTAAGGCCAGTCTGAACTGCATAGTGAGACTCTGTCTCAAAAAGACAAAAAAAAACCCAACATTAAAGTATCAGAAGGAAATATGGAATCAATACTGGAGTAAAGAGCTAGGAAGATAGCTCAGCAGACTAAGTACCTGTTTAGGCACGTGCAGGGACCGGAGTTAGATCCCCATGCCTTGCTGGCCCCACCAGGGGGGCCTCGGAGTCCCATCGTGGTGGCATACACCTGTAATCCCAGCACTAGGGAGGATGAAAATAGGAGACTCACTATGAATCTGAGCTGCATAGTGAGACTCTCTGCCAAATACATTTTTGTAAAAAATAAAAAATAAAAAACCTAGGGTAAAGACTTTCTAAGGTGCAAAGTCAAGAAATCATGAAGAACACTGAGCCTTATTTAAGACAGAAAATAATTCATGGTAAGCAAAAATAATCACTAGCCACAAAACCAAAAACTGAATTGCAAGCTCTAAAGAACATTCTGCAACCAAAATGGCAGGCAAATTGCAGAGTTCTTACAGAATGAAAAGAAAACCTCTGCAGCAGCAACGGCAGAAGATACTAGTAAACAATTTTAGGGAAAAAACCAACCCAAGTATTCAATGCACATATGCACAGTAACCCAAGAAATTACAAATTAAACCAGGCTACATTAAAATCCCCAGTTTCCAGAATATAATTTTATTTTTTTTTTATTTATCTATGTATTTATTTTTTGTGGAACTGGGGATTGAACTCAGGTCCTTACACTTGCCAGGGAAGCACTTATTCCACTGGGCCATCTCTCTGGTTCAAAATCTTTCTTCTTTTTTTTTTTTTTTGGTGGAACTGAGGATTGAACTCAGGCCCCTGTACTTGCCAGGGAAGCGCTTATTCCACTGATCCATCTCCCCAGCCCTCAGAATATAATTTTAAAGTACCAAGTTATCGATACATTGAATACATGGACTGTATCAAAATTTTTACCATTTTACCCAACAATTCTCAATATCAATCCCAGGGAAGTAATCATAGACTTCTTCAAAGAATTAAGTTACAGAGGTATTCATCATAGAACTAAGTTAGTGAAAATGTGAGGGCTGAAATATACAAACAGAACACAATGTTACCATTAAATTGCTGCTGTTCAATATTTAAGATAGTGTAGACATCATTATGTCTTTGAGCAAAAAGGAAAAATGCACAATATACTTAATTTTTGTGACAAGAAAATGGATGAGAGGTGGAGAAATACTAAGATACTAATGGTGGCTTTTCTGAATTATACAATTACGGTTGGTTTCTATCTTGGTTTGGCTTATCTGTATTTTTTGCACCAAACTTAATCTTATAATAAGGGAGTAAAAATTACCATGAAGACTGAAATAGATCTCAGAATCGAAGCCTGACTCTTTCTGAGAACTGCCTCCGAATATAACCAACTCACACTGGCAAACACAGAAGGGCAGGTAGGAACTGCACCATTCCTCGAATGCCACGTGGTCCCCAAATCACATGTTATAGCTTTGGAATGCATCAGAGGGATTACAAGGCTGTCTGGCTTTCTGAGAGTGCACAGCCAACAAAATGCTTTAGTCTCACTGTTAAAAACTTTCTGTTTTCATTTTCAGAATTTCACCATGACCTGGAGAAAAACAGAGGCACATTCTCCCAGCTCTGCCTCTTCCTGGTAGCCTACATCCTGTGAGCTCCATGTGGCGGGGAGAAGCTTTCCCAATAATCAGCAACAATCAGTAATGAAGCATTCTGATTAGCAAAACCATGGCAGTGCCCGCTGTGTTCCTGGACACTTAACTATGGCACTCACCTTCACCCTCCTATGTACCCAGCTCAGTCTGGCAACAAAGCAAGTGGCCTCTTGATTGGAGTATTAGATGACTCCAGACCAGTGGCAGGCAGGGGCCCTTCCCCACTGACTTCTTGTCCCCTTCCCCTAACCTGAGCTTAGAACCTCCCTACCGACTTCTACCCTACTCAGAGTTCAAGTAAAAGACCTTATTTTCCCTGACACCTACTCGGCACCCCCCCTCCCCAGGTCATATAGACTTTACACACTGCTGCTCCTAGAATGACCCATCACATTCCAAGTCTCAGGCTGGCACTTAACTTCTCTTTTTGCCTGAAATTCTCTTCTTGCAGAGCCTTGTGACTCACACCATACCAGCTTTCAACAAAGCCCTCCCTGAGCACCCAAAGGAAATGTCACCCTCCCAAACTTGGGCCCACATTCACCTCTTTATCCTGTTCTCCACAGTCACCAATCCTGACCTAGGAGCATGAGTTACTCCTTCCCTGAGAGGATAAGCTCAGGGAAGCATAATTTGTTCTGTTTGGTTCACTGCTCTGTTCCCAGCACCTACACAGAACAATACCCAGCAAGTAACAGGCCCTAAGCAATGCATATGGAATGAATAAAGATTTCAAAGACTTAGCATGGGCTCTATATGTCCTGTCCAAAAGTCACATCTACCCTACCTGTTAAATCACTTCACTCCTCAGCTCTCGAAGCTCCTTTCTGATCATTACTCTTTTTTTTTTTCCTGGTCATTACTCTTAAGTGTTGTTTGGAAAACACTGGGTTGAGTCATCCCCCAGGGTCCTGACTAACTCTCTCTCCATACCCTAGACCCACCTCCAAGATCCTTCCTTTGTAGCATAATGGGAAAGCCAGAGGCAATTCTCCTTGGAGAAAATGGAAAGGAACTAAATGACTGAGAGCAGTTCTTCCAGGCTCAGCAATTGAAAAGCTCAAATGGTCAGGAAGTTTGTCTCTGAAAGTGAAACATTAATAGAAATATTACTGGAAAATACCAAACAGGAAGATAAGGAAAATTCCATTATGGAGGCAAGGTCCTCTGTCCATGTGCCTTAATAGTCTTAGCAAAGCATCTGAGTCAAAACACAAAAAGAAACGGAAATCAATCAGGCTATCACCCTTCCGGTGGACTGAAGCTCTGGTCACGCCACCTCCACACCACCTCAGCCCAAAGGGCATTGGGCTCAGAACACCAGTGGCTTGGCTAGAACCTGTCCTGAAGCAGGGCAAACTCCACTCCTCTCTCTGAGCCTGTTGTTTCTCTACCTGGAAGTGGGACAAAGGTGATTTCCCCTGAGTGCCTCTAAAAAAGCAAAGCTAATTACAGATGAAAAAAATGTCCTTCAAAGGAAGCATGATGGCCCACGCCTGTAATCTCAGCACTCTGGGAGGCTGAAGCAGGAAGACCATAGATTTGAGCCCAACTTGGGCTCAACTTAGCAAAACTATCTTCAAAATACAAAATTAAAAGGCTGGGAATGTTGCTCAATCTCTAAACCAAAAAATAAAAAGAAGGGTCGGGGAGATGGCTCAGTGGAATAAAGTACTCCCTTGGCAAGTGCAAGGGCCTGAGTTCAATCCCTGGTTCCACAAAGAAAAAAAAAAAAAAAAAGAAACAAGAAAAACATCCTTCAAACTGAGGAATACTTACATAAATACAGAAATTAATCACTCTTTTAAAAAAAATGAATCACTCTTACAGTGCCAACAGACTGCTTTTCCTGGTACTGGGAATTAAACCTGGGTCACTTTACACTGAGCCCTTTTTATTTTATTTTTTTTTTTGGCAGAACCAGGGATTAAACTCAGTGCCTTGCACTTGCCAGGCAAGTGCTTATTCTACTGAGCCATCTGCCCAGCCCCCCTTTCTTTTTTTTTTTTTTTTTTTTTTTTTTTTTTTTAGACAGGGTCTCTCTTTGCAGTTCAGGCTGGCCTTAAGCTCACTTTGTAGCTCAGGCTGGTCTCGAACTCACAACAATCCTCCTGCCTCAGCCTCCCTAGTGCTGGGATTACAGGCCTGCGCCACCACGCCCGGCTAGCCCCCCTTTCTTATTTTGAGACAGTCTCACTAAACTGCCCAGGTCTCAACCACTTTTAGTGCTAGCAGGATAAGTGTGTGTTATCATGTCTATCCTGACAGAAAGACGAAGACAAGTTAAAACTACGGCTAAGGAAATCAAGGAACAAGACTGTACACCTTGAGGTGATATAACAGTGATTAAAAACATTCTCTAGATCCAGCTTCAAATCTCATTTCTGCCACTTACTCAGACAAGTTATGGAACTTTTCTTTGCCTCAGTTTTTTTTCTCTTGAGTAAAAATGAAATTAAGATCACCATTTCTGTTAAAGGACTGTGGTGTGAAGTAAAACAGTACACATAAAAGCACACAGTGCTTGCTTTAAAAAATGTATAGGCTAACATTATTGTGAAAGCTTCCTTAATTCAAGAGATTTCTGTTCCTTTACTCCAATGTTCTTCCTTCAAGAAGCCCCCTAAAGCTGGGTGTGGTGGCACATGCCTGTAATCCCAACACTAGGGAGGCTGAGGCAGGAGGATTGTTGTGAGTTCAAGACCAGCCTGAGCTACAAAGTGAGCTTAAGGCCATCCTGAACTGCATAGTGAGACCTTGTCTCAAAAAGACAAAAAAAAAAAAAAAAAAGAAGCCCCCTAAATTCCCTCAATTAAAATAAGCTTCCTCTTCACTTCACTGCACTTCTCCTTTGGCTCCATGAAACCAAGGCCTTTCCATAAACAGACTCTAATGTCAGAATGTCTCTTAGTCATGCACACACTCTATATAAATTCTGCCACATAAGTCCCTGTTTCAAATTTGGTTCTTGTGTCTGTCATGAAAGCATAAACTCCTCAGGGACAGGTAATTCCTAGCTCCTGGTTTCTCACTATATTTCCTGAAAGTGGCCTGGGTACAGCAATTCCTCAGTCAACACAGACCAAACAGAAGTTAAGAAATCAGTAGGGCTGGCCTGATAACTCAGTGGACTAAAGCACCTGCTTAGGCAGAGTGCAGTATCTGGGATTCTAGCCTGGTGTGCTGCGGTTCTATCCCAGCATGACATCCCACTCCCACCAGCAGGGCATGCTGAGATGGTGACTGAAACTGGGTGTGACACATCCCAGCACTTAGGAAGCTGAAAACAGGAGAATCACTACAACTCTAACCTACATAGTAAGACCTTATAGACTCTGTTCTAAATACAGGCAATGGGAAAAATAAAGAAGTCAGAGACCAGCCAGGCCTTGTGATACACTCCTATAACCCAGCACTGGGAATACTAATAAAGAACGATCATAAGTACAAGTCCAGCCTGGACTACTAGCAAGAGCTTGTCTTAAAAAAAAAAAAAAAAAGTCAGAGCCCACCGCAGCTTGTTTCTGTCCTATAGGAAATGCACTCCAGCCACGTACCTCAGCCCCACCAAGACAGCAGGGCATGAGGCCAACAGCTCAGCTCTTGGTTGTAAAGCCTAAAAACTCCTGCAGTGGTGGTGAACCAAAGACATGTGTGCCGCAGGAGGCTATTTGTTATCACTGAATGCCCTAAAACTGGTCTCCAGCCAACCCTGATCTATCCTTCCCCACAGGCCACTCCCTTTACTCACCCTGCACAATCTAAACCCAGGGGAGGGCTTTGCTGAATGACTGAAGGAAACCACACCTGTTTCAGATTTGCCCTTTAAACCCAATTTTATGGCTCAGAAATGCTTTGGAGGCAGAGAGAGAATGGGGTCAAGTCATGGGGGTTAAGTCCTGGGGTAATCAGTCATGTTCTGAAGTTGTCAAACTAGACCAGATGGTCACCCGATCTCCTTCTAGGAAACTTAAAAGTTCCTCATGGGTGAGGGCCAAGCCACCACCAGTTTTGTTTTTTGTTTTGTGTGTGTGTTCTTTAAAACAGAGTACATGAAGTAAGGCCAGTCCATGGAGGCAAGAATGCTTGGGGTTAGAATGAGAAGACGAGACAGTTACATGACACACATTTTGTGCAGCTGTCTTCTGGGATATGCCAATCCTGTGCACAGAATTTCTCTATAAAATAATTTAAGCGCTGTATTAATAACATCTTCTTTATGGAACTCAAGGCAGATGGAGGAGAAAGAGAAAAGCAGCCCTGGGGCCTTTTCCAGGAACACTGAAGCCCAGACTGAAAGGGGGAATTAGCCAGAGGGATGAGAGAAGCGAAATATTAAGCACAGGAAAGAAGCTTAGAATATATAGCTCAGCAAACAACAGGGCCTTTCTACACCTATCTATCTTTTTTGAGACAGGATCTCACCATGTAGTTCAAGCCAACCTCAGCTCACTACATCTACCATGGTAGCCTCAAGCTTGCCATCCTCCTGCCTCAGTCTGCTAGGTGGTGATATTACAGGCATGTGTCACCATGCCAGACTCTTCTACCTCTGTTTGAAATGTTGAAAACAATGGCGACAAATCAGTAAAAAGCATACAGGTTATGGACTCAGACTAAACGAAAGTGATCTTTATTCCATTACTTACTTGGTAGCTATGTGTATCATTAACATCTCTAAACCAGTTTCTTTATCCATAAGACAAGGTAATACTATATGCCTTAGATGATAGCATCGAAGGCTTTACTTAATGGCTTTTGTCTTTGTGCCCGGCCATGGGACTTCACAGCTCTTTCTCTCTCCTTAAATCCTGGCCTCAAACTGAAATTTGCTTTGGCCAACAGCAGACAGTACAAGAGACACTGCAGGTTACTAACCTCAAGATATGGTTCAGCCTCTATGCTTTTGGGGACTCCCACAACCATCTTATGAATACATGTTGGATGAGGGACCACTTGGAACACAAATGAATTGTCACAGCCCAAGGCCATCTGAACCAGCCATTAAACATGTAAGAAAGCCCAGCAGGCCTGAGCAAGCCCAACTGAGATGAGGAAAGCTGCTCAAAATGACTACACAATAAAAGCTTACTGTAAAGCCTGTGTTAAAAACTGCAGCCCACATGGCAGCCAGCTGCCTATTTTTATAAATAAAGTTTTATTGGAACACAGCTTAGCCTTACCGATTAACCTACTATCTTTCAAGCTCCAACACTGGAGCTGACCAGGTATGATGGAGACCATCTGGCCAATATGCCATTTGCTATCTGTATCTGGCCCTTTAAGAGAAGCCAGCTGATCTTTGGTTTAAAACCAGAATCTGGGGTTGCTCAGTGGCCTGAGTGCCTACCCAGCAAGAGCAAGGTCCTGAGTTCGAGTTCCAATACCCAAAAAATAAAAATAAAAAACCTGAGTGTAGGATGGTTTGTCACATAGTAATAGCTGTCACAGAACCCACACCCAGCACCAACATGACTGAAAGCTACAGGATAAAGTGGTCAGAATAAAGGCTGGAGCCTACTTTCCTTTCTGGAGACTTAATGGGGAAATCTGGATTTGCTATGCACCTTTTCTCCCACACATATCTTTCAAGAGATAGGACTTAATAGGTGAACGTTTTTAGAGCATTCAGTGATAACTAAGAGCTTCCCAGGCAAATCACAGCTCTCAACTTTGGTCCCAATCTTTTCTAAAAGGACAGTTTGAATGTGGCTGTTAATCAAATGGCGATGACTGACAGATCACATCTGACTGGTATCCATCAAGCCTGATATCAATGATTTTCTGTGAAGAGGACCAAACAGCAAGTCACAACTCCCCAGCAAGGCAATATTCATTCTTCCCTTTGTGTACTCCAAACTCGTTCTGTAAACTACATCCCAAGGCCCAGCCTGTTGGGCTTGCCACCTCTATCTCTCAAGCCCCCAGGCCCTCTTTCCTATTTCTTTGCCCTGGGATTTCCACTCCTATCAGAGTCAGCTCAGATGTCACCTTTACCTGACACCCTGCTTTACCTGCCAGCATCCAGATCTTCCCAGCTCTTTTCATACACAGATCTTCGGGCTTTCCTCAGGTGGCGATATAAAGCTATCATGACCATTGGACACTGTATCCTCCCTGGATGTCAAAATCCAAGGATCCTCAAATCCTATCCTGTTTATAAAATGACATAGTATTTGCATATAATCTATCTATATCTATCTATCTATCTATCTATCTATCTATCTATCTACACACACACACACACACACACATACATATATATATATATATATATCCTCCCATATACTTTAAACCATCTCTAGATTATTTATAATAACTAAAAAAAAGTGAATGCTATGTATCTAGTAATTGTGCTGCATTGTTACAGAATGGCTCCCATTCGATTTTTTTTTTTTTCAAACATTTTTTGATCTGCATCACTCCAATGAATCCATCTCAGCATCACATCCTGAATCCTAACATCACACGCTCTAGTTCCAGCCACCTCAGAAAAGCCCAACCTATAACTGCATGAGGCTTTGAGGGGCATCTGGACACAAGCCATAATACTTCATAGTAAGGAAAATGGAATACTGTGGAGCCAGGGACATAGCTCAGCGACAGTCCTAACTGTGTAGTGAGACCCTGTATACCCTGTCCTAAGTTCATAAATAAAAAGAGGAAAACTAAAAAAAAAAAAAAAAAAAAAAAAAAAAAAAAAAAAAAAAAAAAAAATCAGGAAAACTGATGTCATTATGCATCTTGACTTTCTAGTTATGGCCAAACATCAAACATTTACTTAATTATGGCAAAAGAAACAAGACTTTCTGACCAGAAAGCATAAATGAGGGAGCACTGTGTAGCTGGCCCAAAGTAGACTCACTAAGCAACTGGCCATGTCTGTCATCATTTTCTAAAAAGCACAACTTAAAGGAATGTTATTTCTACTTAATGTCCCTTTGTTTCTTTCCAGGACTCAGGCCCTCACCATCTCTCACCTGAGGTACAACTGCCTCCTAGATCTAGCCCTGTTTCCCTGATTTTAGAAGCTGTTTATAATATAGGATGGGGGCTGGGGAGATGGCTCAGTGGAATAAGCACTTCCTTGGCAACACAAGGGCCTGAGTTCAATCCCTGGTTCAGCCCAAAAAAAACAGGATGCTCCTCAACCACGGTTGTAAGCACATTCCTTCTGACTCACTGGTTTTTGGATTCCCCTGTGGGGGTTAAATGTCAGCCTTTACCTCTCTCACATAGTTACAATCATTCCCAAGCACAAAGGCTGTTTCCCAAGCATGTGTCCTACACTGAAGTTTTATGTATATTCAAATACACAGATATTCTCCAAGCACACACACGTACACACAATCAACATGATATATACCCATTCCTACAACCTACAGTCACCTCTTCACCTGCATGAGGTGAATTCCACTTTTATCTCTACATTCAGCTCAAAGCCACTTTCTAGATGAAGATCTCTCCAAAATCTCAAGATAAAAACAATCAGCCAGGAACATATCTCAGGGGTACAGTGCCTGCCTGGCAAGCACAAGGTCCTGAGTTTGATCCCAGTACCAAAAAGAAAAAGGAGGGGGGGAGCTAGAAAGATAGCTCAGTAGAATAAGCTCTTGCCTGGCAAGCCCAAGGGCCTGAGTTCAACCCCAGGTCCCGCAAAGAAAAAAGAAAAAGGAGGGACCAGGGAGATAGCTCAGTAGAATAAGCGCTTGCCTGGCAAGAGCAGGGTCCTGAGTTCAATCCCGGGTACCACAAAAAAAAAAAAAAAAAAAAAAAAAAAAAAAAAAAAAAAAAAAAAAAAAAAAAAAAAAAAAAAAAAAAAAAAAAAAAAAGAAAAAGAAAAAGGAAACAAATGATGAAAACATGTACCAGATTAAGATGTATATGTACAGCCGGGCGTGGTGGCGCACACCTGTAATCCCAGCACTCGGGAGGCTGAGGCAGGAGGATTGTTGTGAGTTCGAGACCAGCCTGAGCTACAAAATGAGCTTAAGGACAGCCTGAACTGCATAGTGAGACCCTGTCTCAAAAAGACAAAAAAAAAAAAAAAAAAAAGATGTATATGTACATATACCAACTCCCTCAGATGACTATTCATTATATATCACAAGCTTGTATAGAAAAGACATACCAGTCTCCTCTAAAGGCTCAGGCCAGAGACTACTGGCTGCCAAGTTGCCAAGTGCTCTGCTTCATTCCCTCCCTCCTTCCAGGTTCATACTTGTACCAAGATACCTCTCAGTACAAAGAACTGGCTAAAAGTTGGCAAAGTTATGTTTTGAGAGAGAAACAGCACAGTAAAAACAATCACTAAAAACAATCGCTCTTTCAAGGGAATTTAAAAGGGAAAGTACCCCAGATTGCATGCTAGCCTTAGTGGGGATAGGAGGGGATATGGCCAGGTGTGCATGCACCCTAAGACTCACTTATGAGAACAGATGCATACCTAACAGAAAAAGATACAAGTATTTAGGGAGGCAGGATATGGGAACCTAAGAATAAACTGGAATATAGGCGTCCTGGAGACAGTGGAAGGAAGATCACTGATTAAAAGGTTCCTACTCCACACCATAGTAACCAAACACAAAGGCTGGGAGATAGCTTGGCAGCATAACTGCCTACCTGGCAAGTACAAGGTCCTGAATTTGATCCCAAGTATCACCCCCTCCACAAAAAAAAAGGGGCATATCACCAGGGGGCATTCACCAGACTTGATGGTCTCACCCAGTTCCCCAAGGACTAATGATGAAAGCCAGCTGGGCCGGCTGATGGCCTTTAAGTGTGGTGCCAGAATGGGTTTTCTTGGATCCACGGATGGAGGCAGAAGGAAGGCTCTGGGATGTTAAGGGTTGGAATGCAATATCCCTTGCATTCCAATAGATGTCTGGCTGGAAATAATGTGAAAACCAGACTGCCTCCTGACTACCTGATGGGTATGGGGTGTTGGCACAAGACCAGGAAGTGGCCATGCACAGAGGGCAGAGAGAGAGCATCTGAGTCTGCATCCAAAGGAGCTCTGGCCAGAAAACCCAAAGGAAAGGTTAAAGAGAGAAAAGCCACAATGATCCCAGGACCAGCAGCCAAAAATAACCCTGAAACTTGTCAAAATGCAAATCCTCAGCCCCCTCCCCAACAGGCTTATTGAATCAGACAGGCTTCGGGCCCTTCAGTCTGAGGTTTAACCAGCCTTCCAGGTGTGAAGTGCGTGAACAACTACTGTACTGGTCTTGCACACCCTGCTTTTCTGCCTCCTCCCTCAGCTGCCTCCTTTCCTCCTTGGTAGAAAAACATCTGGTAAGTGCAAAGCCTGTCTCCAGAGACAGACAACTTCTTAAAAGATCAAAGAGCACAAAGTCACAACGTAGGAGGTGAAAAGCAGCCCAGAGAGATGGTTTCTAAGAAGCCATGTTTGATTATGTCACTCCAGCAGCTAAATCCATTCACTGGTTCCCCATGGAGGTAAACTCACAAGGCATTACTGTCCCAGACATTACTGTCCCACTAAGGAACTGCCCAAATCTAAACTCTCAATTCCAACCACAGAGGACTTCACCTGCAGTCCTCTAAAGCATCAGGGGACCAGTGGTTACCACATCCTCCCACCCCTTGATAATGGTCCTGCTTTCTGGGTGCCCTCCCTGGCTGTCCAACCAACAATCATCATGGCACAGGAGCTGGCTCATAGCATTCATGGCCGACATTAACCCTGCAAGGGGTCCCGCTTCAGTGCCTGGCAAGGGAAAGCCCAGAGGAGATTAAGATATATCCAGTGATGGAATGAAGCTGACATTCCAGCTACAAAACATATTATTCCTAAGTATCTGAAACAGTCTTAATTGTAATTAGGGGAAAATGTTCCTTAAAGTTTTGAAAGCCACAAGACTTTTAAAAAGTGAGCAAGCAGACCCTACTAGCAACATAAGAGAAAGGCAGAGACAGTCCTGGGTAACCACAGGGCTGCAGGTCATCCAGCTGCTAATCTCTCCAGACTCTCTCCTGGTCTTCCAAACACAAAAATTCCAGGTTCTCCCAGTCAAGTGTAGGCCACGCCCAAGATTGCCAGGTGCTTCCCTGATCAATCACAAGCCCACAGATGCAGTGGTTCCTAGCTGTTGTCCCAGTATAGCATTCTGGATGCTGGGGGAGCCCAGAGTCAAGCTTCTGTAATGTGCTACCACTGCGGGCAGTCTGTGCAGTGCAGAGGATACTCCAGGACATCTGGGAGAAAGGCCAGGCCAAAAAATTAAAGGAGAGCATCCTCTTACTCCTCTCTCCAGGGAAAAAAAAAATCTTTCCAAGCACTAGCTGGCAGGTGGGGAGCCTGTCTCTCTCCAGTTGGGACATCCAACAGGACTCTTATCAGACTGGCCCACCCCAAGCGTAGGCAAAAGTTTACCTTTGGGAGAAGAATGAGAGAACAAGACAGCAGGAGCCTGACAACCAGAAAACCCTGACCTAAGGAGTGAGCTCCCCCACGGGGCCTCAGATTTAATCAAAACACTGCCTTCCACCAGAAGTAGACAGAACAAGTATTATTTTATGGGGGAAGGGAGCATGTCTCTGGAGTGTGATGGGGGCCCAGGCCGGGTCTGTCTGTAATTAACTGGCCTGCTTCAAAGGGTGGGGGTGGGGATCAAGATGGCCTGATAAATTAAGAAGGGGGTTGTCATAAAGTCCCCCTATTCCTGGAACAGTAGAGCCGGGTCAGGGCCTGGAAGGAAAACGCCAGCCAGACATGCGGACCCCCCGCTGCGCGAGGCCGGGCAACAAGCCTGGATCGACAGAAGCGCTCTAGGGGATAGAGCATTTCAACCGGAAAAGCACGCGTCGGGGTTCCCGGTGCGGCTCCAGTACAAAGGCTGCCCAGCTGGGAAAGCCGGCAGGGAGGTAGGGCCTTCAGAAGGATTTACATGCACCCATTCTGAGAGAGCCAATCCGGATCTAAACCAAACTATGTACTATCACTAAGTCCCTGCCCGGCTCTGGACCTCAGTTCCTATTAACATACAGAGGCAGAGACAGAGAGACAGTGTGTGTACCAAACTGTGTACTACCACTCGAGTCCCTGCCTAGCTCTGGACCTCAGTTCCTATTCACATCCAGAGTGAGTGAGTGAGTGAGTGAGTGAGTGAGTGTGTGTGTGTGTGTGTGTGTGTGTGTGTGTACCGGGAAAGTACACACTTGGGGAGGGCAGGGTAAATGCTCTTTCAAGCTAGCGACAACCCCAGCTCTGCGACTTTTCTCGCGAGCCGGAAGGGCTGGCTGGATCTCTCTTCCTTGGGCAAGGCTGGGCGGGGCGCTCTTCTCTACAGCTCTGGGCACACAGAGGGAGCGTTTTAGGAACAGCGAGTCAGGCCAGCCATCTGGGGCAATGCGTGTTAAAGGGTTCAAAATGTGGGAGCAGCGCAGGAGACCTGACCCCAGGGTCCCTGGCCTAAGTTCATGTAAGGACCGGGATCCCGAGTAGTGCCTCTGTTTCCCCGCGTCCACAAAGGCCGTGGAACCTCGAGTGGGGATCAGGAACAGCTTACCTTGTCCTTCTTGCTAGCCCCGCTCTCCTCCGCTGAGGCGGCGCACTTGTTGAGTAGTTTCTTGCTTCCACAGGCAGTTGGGCTCCAGGTGCGGCCGCCAGAACAGGACCCCCCTGGGGGGTCCGCGGCCCCGCCCACGGCGACGCTCTCTACTTTGATGAGTCGGTGTTTGGGGGAGATGTAGCGCACCTCAGCAGGTGTGGCGGGCCTCCGCTCGCTGCTGCTGCGGTAAAGGTGCGGGGAGCCGGAGGAGGAAGAAGACGACGCGGCGGCGCCCGCGCCCGAGGAGGCACAGCAGCAACCGGCGGCGCCCGACGCGGACGAGGCCGAGAAGGCGCGATGGCCCCCGCCGGGCTCCCCGCTGCCGCCGCAGTAGTCCAGGCGGCACATGGCGCGCAGTTTGCGCAGCGATGAGCCGGGCCCGTTGTAGGGGTCCTCAAAGTCGCGCTCCTTCTGCGCGCGGTAGGCACGGATGAGGTCGCTTGTGCTGCCGCTCTCGTCGGGCAGCGAGCCCGACGAGGCCGAGAAGCAGGAGGCGGCCGCCGGACCGCAGGACGCCGAGGCAGCCTGCGGCACGGCCTGGGGGGGCTGCGAGGGCCGCTCGCCCCGGCGCCGCTGCTCGCGGTAGTCGGGCCTCGGCGGCTGCGGCGGACTCTTGGTCTTGCTGTTGCCCAAGCTGAAGTATTTGTTCAGCCACTTGGCCATGGCGAGAGGCCGCCTAGGGCCGCGGCGCGGGAGCCCGGTCCGCCGCCGCGGCCATCCGGGGGCCAACGCTGCAACCCAGGTCCCTCGGCGCCCCGGC
>PVKA01007343.1:0-78310 GCA_004027165.1 Ctenomys sociabilis
AAAAAAAAAAAAAAAAAAAAAAAAAAAAAAAAAAAAAAAAAAAAAAAAAAACAATGCAATACCATCTCACTCCAGAAAGAATGGCTATCATAAGGAAATCGACCAACAACAAATGTTG
Organism: Ctenomys sociabilis; assembly: GCA_004027165.1. Classification (NCBI taxonomy): domain Eukaryota; kingdom Metazoa; phylum Chordata; class Mammalia; order Rodentia; family Ctenomyidae; genus Ctenomys; species Ctenomys sociabilis. The sequence continues at coordinate 119 of PVKA01007343.1, forward strand.
GAGAGGTTTTGGGGAAGAGGGAACACTTCTCCACTGTTGGTGGGAATGTAGACTGGTACAACCATTGTGGAGATCAGTTTGGAGACTCCTCAAAAAAGTAGGACTGGAAATCCCATTCAAGCCAGCTATCCTCCTACTGGGAATCTTCCCAGAGGAACTGAAAACATTATATCATAGTGATATTTGTGTATCTATGTTTATAGCAGCACAATTTGTAATAGCAAAATCTCGGAAACAACCAAGATGTCCATCACATGAGGAATGATTGAAAAAGATGTGGTATTTCTATATAATGGAGTATTACTCAGCTATTAAGAATGATAAGCTTGAAGCATTTAATTGAAGTGGATGCCACTTAAACATATACTCATAAGTGAAATAAACCAGACACACATGTGTAAATATCATATAGTCTCCCTAGTATAAGAAGCAAAAAGAAGATATACAAATAGAAATGTACATCAACTAAAAACTATTGAGTCAGATAAGGCAAAGTGAATGGTATATGCTGCAGGATACTAATCAGCTTTTCTTCTGGATGGTTAACAACCTAACTTCACAGATCAAAATTGGAGAAATAGAAGAGCCACAAGGCCAGCCAACATTTTGTCCCTAGCATTTCAGGGTCAGCGAAGACTCAGGACATAGGAGAACCTGTAGTACAACATCATGAAACTCAGTTGAGCTCCAAATTTTCTGAACAAGGAGATTATGGAGCCACAGAGGAAAGAGATCAAAGTTCTATAGTGTTCCTGGGGAGAGTCACATGGAGAGAAAACTTTCTCTCAGGCTCTCACAGAGAGAAAACTGGTCAAGCATTGGCCATGACTCATCCACATGGATGACACAGACAATGGATCTACAGAATAAGGTACAGGATTACAAGATAAACCCTGAGGAGACTTCACTGACCTCCTCATAAACAAAAACTATGTGTTTTGGTATATATATCTTGGTCTATCTAGGTCTTAACGATACAGCAAAAAAGTATAAAAATGAGGTATACAACACGGGTCCATAATAATAAGTCGGCTATAGTCAACAACTTCTTCCTATGATAACTATTATTGTGGAATGCTGGACTGTGTTGGATTGTGTCACCCAGTTCAGGTACCTAAATTGGTTTAATGGCACTGGAGTGCTCATCTTTGTCAGGTCTAGACCAAAAAAAATGTATACAAAGGAAGAATCATGATATGTGTGTGTATAAACAGTAGTTAGGATAAATATGCTGTGCTTCTGCATAATTCTATGAGAAGCAAGATTTGCACTAATAGTGATTGGACAAGATATTTTGTCAACTTCTAGTACTATGGACAACCACTAGGAAGATAACAAGGTAGAAAGTGCTAATTATTGAATTTGTGATATAATTCAGCTTTAAAAAAATAATGCAAGTATATAGCTACACTCTCTTCAATCACTGATTAGAGACATCTGCTATAATAATGTATGTAAGTATAATATCATGAATGTACCTTGTAGGATACCAAAACATTACGAAAACAATTTGCAATGTACTAATTTATTGAATCTGTCCTGTTAATTTGTCTTGAAACTGTCTCATTGCTATTTGTTCAATAAATAAATAAATAAATAAACATATTGAATCCTTTGCAATGTAGGTCACAAAGGAAGAAAAAAAACAAAAAGGAGTGCTTTATAATGCAAATAAAACAAATCATAAATGGTACTAGACAGTTATATACAATACCAAATATTTAAACTAAAGGTACATGAAAGATGAGGTGATGCCTTTGACTAGGAGGTCAAGGAATACTTTCTGGAGTAGCCTACACACAAGCAGAGACCAAAAGAGAGCCAGTCCCAAGAAATTTAGGGAAACATCTCCAGGCAAGGACATGGCTGGGTCTATGACAGGAACAGCCTTGCAATAGGAGAAGAGCAAAAGTAAAGACCCTGTGACCAGAGCTCAGTTATGCACTGACACACAGGGAGCTATGGAAAATTGTGAAAGGTCTTAAACAGCAAGCTGCAGCATTTGTCTTTTTGCTGAACACAATAAAAAGCATTTTCAAGATTTGGAGCAGGGAGTAAAACAGTCTGATCTAGCATTTAAAAATTTATTCATAAATCAGCAGGGTGGTGTACACCTGTAATCCTTGTACTCTGAGCAACTGAGTGGTAAGAATCCCAAGTTCAAGCCCAGCCTGAGAAAGTCAGTGACTTAGTAGGAGCCTGTCTTAAAATTAATGACAAAAGGAAAGAAAAAAAAAAAAAAAGAGAGAGAGAGACAGAGACAGAAAGATGGAAAGAGGGAGGAGAGAAAGAGAGAGAGAGACAGAGAGAGAGAGGACTGAGGATGTACTTAGTGTGAAGGCCTTAGCTTCCACCCTCAGTACTACAAAGAAGATGGAGGTGGAAAGGGGGAGAAGGAAAAAAAAAGAGGAAGAGAACAAAGAAGATGAAGAAGTGCAGGATGAAGAGGAAGTGGATCCAGGAACTGCACAGTGGGCGCAAGCATTAGTTAGGGAGGCAGCAAGGCCCTCCCCTCACCCTGAGTCCCCCAGCATCTTCCAGGGTAAAATGGTGGACAGAACAGGATGTCAGAGGGGGCGGAGCAACACTGTAGAGTCAGTCAGACAGGCCCAGGCTTACACTCGAGCTCTGACATGCCCTCTGCTGTTTGTCCTTACATTATTTTGGTGCCTTCTCTGAACTTCTGTTTCTCCACCTATGAAATAGACTTACCTATGTCAATCTTGTCCACCTACCTCTGCCATGTACAGCTCATGTGGCTGTGGCAAGCCACATAAGCTCTCTGAGCCTCCATGTTTTCCCCTACCTGATGGAACAAATAACCACTATTACTATGGCACAGGATGGTGGTGTGACAGTTAATTTCAGCTGTCAGCCTGACTGGGTCTTAAACAGCAAGCTTTAAGGGACAGGAGGGGGTTAGTGAAGCACTCTTCTGGGAGTATGGGTGGCCATAAAGGTGTGACTGGGGGCACGACATCTTGGGCCACCCCTTCCTCTCAAGGCCCCTTCCCAGGCTCTGCTTCCTGGCCACCACAAACTGAGCACCTTTCCTTTACTACACCTTCCCACCACACTATTCATGCCTTGCACTGAACCTCTGGAAACCATGAGCCAAATTAAGCCCTTCCGTCCTTTAAGTTGTGTTTGTGAAGCACTGCATCCCAGCAGCAGGAAAGCTGACTCAGAGTTAGGGAGCATTGAAAGCAAAAGGCAAATGGGTACAGAAGTGCTCCACCCTCTTCCCGACAGCACAGTTTGGATAAGCTCCCAGGCAGCACCTGAGTCAGCAAAGCCAAGGAGAAGACAAAGACCCACATGGGACCAAACCAGTATCTGTGCCTTCCTGGAGCTCAGTCCCTTTGCACGACATCCAATACCACTACCATCTTGGACTGTCAGGGATCCCACAGGGGCATGGCCACATTCCACAGCTGTGGGTCAAGAAGGTTTTAAATATCAGCAAGGAAGGGCTGGTGGGCCCTGTGTGGTCTCTGGTGCAGCCTATGAAGAGCATTGCATTTTGGGCTCTCCAGGACTAATTGCGGGTGACGGCTGGATAAATGCATTTATAGCTGCGAAACCCAGAGCCCTCTGGCTTGTGCCCATCCAGCTGTGAATGTCCTGCACCTGAAGCTCATTGGGCAGGCAGGGCCTTTGGAAAGAAGTACCCAGAGCATGGAGAGCCAGTGTACCAGATATAAACCCCATCCAAGCTTCCTTTTCTAAGCCCAGGAAATACCAATCAATTTGTATCTCATCATATTAACCCTGCAGATCTGGTGAATGGATTGACCCATGTATTCTTTCCTTTTCCAAAAGCTTGTCCCACTCCCTCTTAATTTGATTTACTCTCCTTACTCCGACTGCTGACTTTGGCAGCCTGGCTGGCGCTCCACCAACCACGGCATGCGGGCATCGTCCCGAGCGACGCCCATGGCTGTCACGGCTGCCACGATGCAGCAGCTCCCGCTGTAAGCTTCAGAAAGGCCTGCTCTCCTAACTCAGCCTGGAAAAAAACGCCTCCCCCGGCCACACCTCTTCACTTTCGGGCACACTTTGGGGCGCAATGTGAAAGGCCAGGCTAAAAGTGACTTCTATTTTTATACTGTATTTGAATTAGCTGTTTTATCTGGACATGGACCTCAACAGGGAAATGAGGGGGAGAGAGAGAGGGGCTTTATGAACTCAAAACCAAAAGAGAACATTCAGGCTGAGCGAAATCACTGAATGTGCCATGGAAAATACTCTCAAGGCATTTTCTAAATTTTGCACCCAAAAATCTTCCTTGGCCAAATTGGACTAGAAGCTTTCAGATACTGTGCTCCAGCCCTCCATTTTTCCGAGATTTTCTTTATTGCTTAGATGTAAGAAAACAATGCAAATGTGTCCTGAAAAGTGACACGAGCATGACATAGCAGCATGTCTTGTAAATGAGCCAGAGAAACCACAGCTCTGCAGAAGCAAGAGGCTTCTCATGCTGCCACTTCTGGATCCTTGCTGTTTTCTCTCTCCAGTGTTAGTAGTCATGGTGAAGAGACACCTTTCACCAATGGTTTCGGGCTGTTGTACTCTGCATTCTAGGTGTGCTTTCCCATCGCCTCACAGTAACCCTGACACCAGATGCAGCTCAGGTGGTTCTCCTGAGCACACTGCTCCACACAAGATCGGACCAGCTATGCCTGTCTTTCCATCCCATTTCTTTTCTGAGCCCCTGACTCCTGGTGATGGTGTGTGCTGCTGCAGAGCCATGGGTCTCACTACCCATCTCCTTTCCACATCTGTTCCCCTTTCCTGCTCTTAGCTCCTGATTCTCAGTTTTTCCTGCACAAGTCCTGCCTCACTTCCAAGGCACCCATGGTGCTTGCGACACTTCTGAGTATACATACATGGCCTGCCTCGCCTCGCTTCTTTCCTCCTGCCTTGGCCAAGACTACTGATTCATCCCAGCTCTAGGACTTGTCAATCTCAGGAGCTTGAGCAAATAACCTAAACATCCTGTACCACAAAATACAAATAATAATATTTATCACATAGAGTTTTATGAAAAATAAATATAAATATATGTAAAGCTTTCAGTGCAGTTACCAGTCATTACAAGTTTTGGCAAATAGATGGTGTTGGGTTATGTTTTGTTTAGTCAAATAAATATGTGTCTAACTGTATCATTCCAACTAACTATACACACTGCGGCACTGGTGGTATAGTGATAAGCACGCTTTTCAACTAACCATAGCACAAATTTCTCAAAATGAAGATGAGTGGATAATTCGCACCCTTTCCAGAAATGAATAGCATATGCTTGTGACAACTACTGCACTCATTGCTTTCTTTATGCTGGTTCATTTCATGTCTCGATGTATCCAGGCCACAATATCCAAGTATCAACCGAGTGCAGATCCAGGTGCTGCCAGGGAGCTACGTGGAGATGTGATTCGCCTTGATAGTCAGTTGCTATCAAGCAAAGGAGAGAATCCAATGATTCTGGATGGCCCTGACTCAGGCAGTTGAAATATCTCATGGCAGAGAAAAATAATCCCATGGATGAACCTCAGGGTCCACTATGGCCTGAGGTTCTCACATGTCCTGGCTATGGATTTCAGACTTGACTGAAAGATCACACTAAATTGTAAGCCAAGTCTTTGCTTCCCAATATATCTCCATCCCTCTCCCTCTCCTTTTCCCTCTCCCTTCCCCTTCTCTAGTTACCTCTTTCTCTCTCTCTCTCTCTCTCTCTCTCTCTCTCTCTCTCTCTCTCTCTCTCTCTCTATATATGTCTATTTATAATACAGGCAAGCATATGTATACTAGTTGTGTTTCTCTATTATAATAGTAATGCACTATTGATATATTATCAGCAGATCAATGTGTGAAAGTTAATTTTATGTGTCGCTTTGCATGGGTCATTTGAGATAGTACTTATGGACAAAATTAACCCCTAAATCAGCAGCCCAAAAAGGCAGATTGTGTCTATAATGTGGATGGACCTCATGCAGTCAGGTTATGGACAGCCTGAATAGCACAGAATGTTGATCTCCTGCTACTGAAAGGGAGTTGCAACAACAGCTGGTCTTTGGATTCCCTCCTTCAGTCTCTAGCCTAAAGCCCCATGTTAGAATTTTAAATTTTCTATTTTCATAATTGCCTGAGCCAACCCCTTAGAGATAAATATTTTTCTCTGTACACACATATCTTATTGGATCTGCTTCTCTGGAGAATCTGGACTAACACATGGTATATGAAGGTATACTGCTACTGCAATTGCTATAATTTGATGATCACATTTGATGTTTGTATTGGTACAAGCATTAGCCTTGATGTCAGTGAGAACATAAGCACTGGTTCGGTATTGGTAGCTTCATTAGGAACCTAATTAGGATTAGGATTTGGATTACCATTAATATCCTAAGTCAGCTAGTCAGCAGGAAACGTCTTTGAAACCTAGATTCACGTTATGAGCTGTGAAATAAAAATGCCTTGTTTTACCACCCAAGCCCTGAGGCTCATACCTGGAAGGCATTCAATCAGCATTTATTCATCCAAAATTGAGTAAACTGGAAGATGTGCACAAATGTTTCACAGTATGGAAAGTTTAAGGAGACGGACACTTCAGAGATTTTCCTTCCAAGTTAGCATGTTCAGGAGTTCACAGCAAGTCCATTAAAATAGTTTCCACTGGAGCAAAGAGAAGCCCATGAAGCGGGAACACATTACAGATGAGAGTCATCACCCATGTGTGTTGTAGGTCAGCTATTAAAAGGATAAATGTTCCATGCAGGAAACATCTGAAGAAGTGTGTTATGGATGGGCTTTCTAGAAGGTGGAAGGTGGTGACCAGCCTGAGGCAGGGCTTTTCCACCCATTAGCAACCAACAGCCATGTGGGGGCTCACTTCAGGAGCACACACACCAGAAAAATAGCCACAAGAGCCCCTGCCTGTGAGAACACAAAGCCACCCTGTTCATTTCAGGTTTCATCCAATTAAATTTAAAATGCAGTGTGCAAACAAACAGACCACAAAGTGATAGATGTTAGCCATGTTCCTTGACAAATCTATCTTTATCCTCTCAATGGGAGAGAAGAAACCTAAGGACTCTGAGGTAGACCTTATGCTTTAAGCAGGTGACTCCCATCCACTCCCACAACAGGGGCCAACCACGGCCACCCTTCATGTGATTCTCCCACCAAGAGCATGACCTCCCCAGCCCCATGTCTTTATTCAGAGGATCACATGGAGGAGGGATCAGGGTGTGGTTTTTCAACCAATAGCTGGCATTAAGAAATCATCTAAGGGGCCTGAGGACATAGCTCAGTAGAATAAGCACTTGCCTGGCAAGCACAAGGTTCTGAGTTCAATCCCTCGTACCCCCCCAAAAAAAGAAATAACCTAAGATTTTAGAGTGGCAATACTGAGTAGATAAAAAGGCAAAATTTGGATTTTAGGAAACAGTGAATAATTAGTGTACATCTTATGGAATTCTTGAGGCATATTCTCATTGAGAATTTATCCATTGTTATTCATTATCTGAAATATAAATTGACCTGAGATTTCTATATTTTATCTGACAAAAATCCCTGAAATACCTTACCATTGTCTCTGCCTCCTGCGTTGGAATTCTACTTTCACTGTTACATGATGCTCTGCAGCTGCATAAGCGTGTACACACACTGTGTTGCACACACACACAGACACACACACTTCCATCTCTTTTTCTTTCTAGCCACCCTTCCTGCCCTTTCAGTGCACTGAGTTACCACTGGGCTTACTATGTCCCAAGCTCAGTGGGGTGAGTAAGGCTGTGAATCTATTGAGATCCTGACCATTTTGCTGCTGTGCATTTCTGAATATTTAGAAAGAAGAAGCACTGCATCTGTTCAGGTCTCCATACTCTCCTTCTCCCCAAGGTCCCCACAGTTGGACCAGACTCAGAAAGTGCTATCAAATGTGAATGTCCCTACTGCCTTCACTGAAAGTTGCCACTGCAGACAGGGCAGGCAGCAGGAGTTGGGGACTGGGGTAGCTCTTTTGAAAGAGTTGTGATTGTGACCAATCTGTGGGACAGATCAGGGAATAATTCTATATAGAGACTGTGGTAATATCCCCCTAAGGGGCTGCCTGATTTGACTCTCATGGAAATCAGACCACAGCCCTCCCAAATCCAGAACCCTCTATGAATTCCATGTCACTCCAGCAACAGGTAGAGCCTGACCTGCCCTAGCTCTCCTCATCTCACTTGATGGCATGCCTTCGCTCTTCCCTGCTCAGCACCAGTGTTTCATTCAGCCTCTTACCATCTGTGCATCCATCACTCCTGCTGGAGGCTCTTCTCCCTTGGAGGCTTCCCCCAGCCTTTGGCATACTATATCTCCACAGATTTCTGCCAGTGTGCATCCTGAGATTCTGGGGTTTTCTTTTCAAACTTCAGCACAAAGCTGGGACCTGGTTTACAGCTGGCACTCAATAAATATGTGAGGCTGAGGGGAGCTCAGAGATCCAGAGAAGTGACAGTGTAAAGTATCCTCTTCCCAATCTGAGGCCAGGGTTGGGGCCTTTAAGGAATGTAGATATGCAGTATGTAGACATAGCTACAGATGGCACCAAGCTGACTCCTGCACTCAACACTGATACTGGATCATTCATGTTTCCCGGGGCTCCTAGATTTTATGGACTATTCAAGGTAACCGTGAGGTCTACAGTGTTTCCCTAAACTGTGCCCTCCAGAGATGACCCCAGGGATAGCATTAAAATTCTACAAAGGAGGAAACAGAGACCCAACAATGACGGGGTAAAACCGAATTTTCCAGCATCACTGGAGGTGGGCTCTTCAAGAAAGACTGGTGGGCTGAGAAAAACTGAAGGAGTATGGCATTTCTTGAAAAGTAACTAGTAAAGCCTGTACCATGTAAATTAGGTCCCTGTTAAAATACATGTATTTGGGATCCTCACTCCAGCCAGCACCCAGGCCTGGCATGTGAGTGGGACCACGCAGGGCCCTTAGGACCCTCATTCCAGCCAGCACCCAAGCCCAGCATGTGAGTGGGGCAGCCCAGGGCCCTCCAGGTCCTCACTCCAGCTAGCACCCAGGCCCAGTGTGTGTGAAATTTCCTCCAGCAGACAGGCCCAGTGTGGAACCCTGTGGCAGAACTCCAAGCAGATAGTGTAGAGGCAAGATCCACCCAGCTGATTCAGGAAAAGAACATCTTGCCAGAATGGCACAGTTGGTTCACTTTCTTCATTTTTTGTTTTTGGTTTTTTGGGTTTGTTTTGTTTTGTTTTGTTTTGTTTTTGTCTTTTTGAGACAGGGTCTCTCTATGCAGTTCAGCATGGCCTTAAGCTCATTTTGTAGCTCAGGCTGGTCTTGAACTCACAACAATGCTTCTGCCTCAGCCTCCTGAGTGCTGGGATTACAGGCCTGTGCCACCACACCTGGCATAGTGGGTTCACTTTCAAGGGCTGCAGCAAGAAAAAGTGGAGTACAGCAGCCAGACCCAAGCCACACCCGTCTGGATGAGTTTGAACTTGATAGACCTGGTGCTGAGGTAATGACTTTACCAAAGCTCTACTCCAAAGTTCAGAAGACAGTGCAATACAAAATGACAAAGAGAAGGAGCAAAATGTCTTCATTTTGCTCACCCAAACCCACCCAGAAAAAATGTAGGAGAATAGCACAAAAAAAATTAGAAAGCACACACCTGAAATCTCTGAAATAATAGCATTTGAAGTTGAGAAACTATTGCATAAAATTATAGAGGAAATCAGATCAAAAATAATTTCTGAAGTAAAAAAAAAGAAATAATAACTATAAGGAAAGAAATACTAAGTGCTTCTAAAGAAGACACTGATAAAAATAGAGAATATAAAAATGATGGAATCCTTGAATGAGCAATATGGGAAAGAAATAGAATGTATGAGGCAGATTCAAAGTGATATACAGGAAATTAAAACTCTAGTCACAAGCTGGCAAAACCGTGTAAGTGAGAGTGGAGACAGAGTTTGAGACCCTGAAGACACCATTGCAGCTAGTGAAAAGGTAAGAAAAGATCTCTTAAAAACAACTAGAATGCAGGAAAAATAATTCAACATCTTTAAGACAATGCAAAGATGAACAACATAAAACTAATAGGCATCATGAGAAGGAGTTAATACAAATGATATAAAAAGAATATGGGCAGAAGTAATAACAGAAAAGCTCCCAAATATGAGGAAACAATCTGACATTCAGTAACTGAAGCATATAGAACTCCAAATAACATCAACCCAATTAAAACCACACCTACCTATTTAATAATCAAGATTCCAGAAATTCCACACAAGAACAGTATAATAAAAGCCACTAGAGAAAAGAAACATCACATTTAAAGGAAAACCCTTCAGAATAATGGCACATTTTTCTTCACAAGCCATCAAGCCAAGAAGAGCATGGAACAAAGTACTACAAATCTTACAAGAAAACAAATTCCAATCCAGACTCATATACCCTCTTTCAAGCTTAATGGATAAGTGAAATACTTCCATGACAAAGAATAACTAGAGGATTTCTTGACAATAAAGCCAACCCTACACAGACTACTAAAAGACATTCTAAAGAGTGATCAAAATGACAACTCCATGAATGAGAATGGGAAGAGCCTACCCAGTAGGGCAAACAATTAAACTCAGGAGAAATAAAAAGATATATAACAGCAGTCTTTCCATTACTCTTTTGTATACAGCAGCAAATATTTCCATAAGCACACTCTGCAAATGGACATCTCCTGCACCCTATGAGTCATGATCCTATCCAAGTCTACAAGGTCTATCAAGGAAATACTAGCTCAGTCCCACAAGGGACACCTGGTCGCCAGTAAGCATCATGGGGACTGTCCATCTCCACAACATACTAGAAGTTTGTACGATATCCTATCCCCAAACTGCTACAAGTGCCAGTCATATATTTGCCACTCCAGTATTTTTATGTTTTATTCTTATTAATTCTTAACTATCATGAAAGTTTTTTCTTAGTTGATGTTTTTGTATATATTAACCTAATCAAATACTTCACCCTGCTGTGATAATAACCAACACTGAAGTATCAGTGGTTTTGAAAAGTGGAAGTACACTTTTTGTTCACACTGCATATACATCAAGGATCATCACAGCACTTAATTATCTGGGTCCTGCAGGAGGCCAGGTTGCACGGGAGGAGCCACCTTCCCAGAGGAGACAAATGTGAGAAACAGAGCTCTGGAGGGCCTCCTGCACCCCTTGAATGTGCCAGATCAGAAGGAGCAAACAACCTTCTGCTCACAGCCCACCCAGTCCTCCCCAGGACAAAGAGACACAGAGACTTAATCCTACTATGTCAATTTCCCTGCACTCCCGCCATTTGGCCCTTTCATCTCCATGTTTCAGTGTAGACAACCCTCAGAACACTCACGATGGGCACAACAGGAAGACACGGTTCATGGTCACACAACTCGTGATAACATCCCATGGTCACAATGAACCTGTCACCTAATTTTTACCCCCCCCCCATTTTGCATGCATGGGTAGGAAGGCAGTAAGACACCCAAGGGCTTGTGAAGGGCACCCTAACAAATGTGCCCAGAAGCCATAACTTCAGCCAGGCTCAGCTCCAAGGCCATTCTTATTCTCTCCGCAACACCATAATGCCATTGACAGACCTCCCTGTAAAAGTAGGGAGCACTTTTTTCTGTCCAAACCCAAAACAGGAGAGGGTGACTTTGGATGCTGTGTTTGAATCAAACAGAAACAATACATGCAGCACATGTTGAGTAGGCTCCGTTGTCTTTGGTTGTCTTTATTGTCAGTGGACCCAGCAAAGGAAAAGAATAAAACAGTGTAGATAAAAGGTCTCTGATCTCACTGGGGAAGCTTGTGCTTGCTTTTTAAGATTCTTCAGGAATTCAGACGTCTGTAAGCGTGCTCAGTCTGAAGCTTGTATTTCATGGAAAAAATTCCTTATCAACAATAACACAATCTTCACTTCTCCACCCCCCCAATTGTAGAAATATGTATCAGAGAGATGAGACAATGATTATATGTTCCTTTTTCAAATGGTCCCAATGAGCAGCCTTTTGCATTTCTTGGACAGGGCAGTGAACTGTGCTATGTTTCAAGTTCCGGCTGCTTGGGACTGCCTTCATGCAACGCCTCAAACAATTTCAGCTTTCTACGTGTGTCATGGTTACCTGTGAAATATTTCCTGAGACCTTGTTACAATGAGTGTATACCCCAAATAAAATCTGAATCTTAGGAAAAAAGTCATCATTTGGCCTTTGTGACATATTGTGTTCTTTCATTTAATAAAGTCCCATTATTCAAAGGTCAGAGATGCTAAAGTCTAAAATAGATTTATCTCAATAGCGTAAATCCCCAGCCCAAAAAGGGACAAAAATGGAGAAAAGATACAATAAGGTTATAAAACTATTATTAATAAGCAGTGAAAACCAATTCTCTTACTTCCCACACCTATAAGCAGGCTGTGGTAGCTCCAGTTTACACATTAAGAAAGATTGGAAGAATGAACAAGCCTCTATTAGGACCTCATCCAAGGTAGCTGCCTTTCCATGATGAGACAGAACTATCAAGTGTTCAGGCAGAGAGAAAATATCTAGGAGGTATTAGCAGAACCCATTATATTTATATTGCTCCAGGGGCCGTGCTGACCTAAGGTCAATCTGAGGAGCACAGTCATTCCTTACTAGGAAGGAAAGGAAGTTTTGATACCATCACGCCCCAGCTTCTCTGCTTACAAAGAGCAACCTAAGTCCACTGCAGCTTGCTAATGAGGGAGCTCAGCCTAGCCTCAAACCCTTCTGGAGAGTTAAATCAATCGTCTCCAGCAGAGGGCTGCAAATTGGAGGTCAGCTCCCAGCTGTGACTGATGAGCATATGGGCATGGATATGGGCCTAGTTTCTCATCTGGCAAATGGAGATGGTAAGCATTGACCTCACTAACCATGAGAGGAGAGGATGTTCCTATAACACACCATTCATGTTTCAGTCATCCTAGGGCCGGTTGAAAGTAACAAGTCTAGCAGCTCTGGCAGCAGGAGGAATGGTAGCGGTAGAGATGCATAGCTCCATAAGGCTCCTGTGCGCCTCCACTGGGAGCTTCCACAGGCACCCCTCCCTCCGCACCGCCAAAATGCCCAAGAGAAAGGTCAATGAAGGAGGAGCCCAAGAGGATATTGGCTAAACTGTTCCAGCTAAAGTGGAAACGAAGCCAAAAAAAAGGCAACAGGAAAGAATAAATCTTCGGGACAAAAAGTGCAAGCAAAAGGGAAAAGGGGAACCTAAGGAAAGCAGGCTGAAGTGGCCAATCAAGAAACAAAGGCCAAATAGCAGGCCAAATAGTTCAGTGGATTAAAAAGGCTGCAAGCAGGTGCAGGCACCCCGGGGCGCACTGAGATGGCAGTTGAGACTGTGCATGTTGGCACACGCCTGTAATTCCAGTTCTTGGGAGGTTGTAAACAGGTGGATCTGCTGTCAGAAAAAAAAAAAAAAAAAAAAAAAAAAACAAGAAACCAAGGAAGATTTACCTGCGAAAAATGGAGAAACTAAAAATGAGAAAGAAGAGCAGAAAGAAGCCAAGTCTGATTAATCGCACACCATGTCTTATCAGTGCTCCCTGTCTCCCTTCTTGTACAATCCAGAGAAATATTTTTATCAACTATTTTGTAAATGCAAGTTTTCTAGTAGCACTAGAAACATTTTTAAAAAGGAGGGAATCCCACCTGATAGCATTTTTTAACTGTAAATTATTTTTTTAGAGGTGAAATAATTCTCTGGTTATTTATTTTTTGGTACAATCAGAAATAGTGGGATATTGAATTATGGCAGGCTTTGACTGTCTTGGGTGTCAGCTTAACATTCCATAGGTGGGGGTTAGTTTTATATCCTTCAATACAAGCATACTAAGTGGCAACGTGGAATTACAGTCATGCATTTAATATGTCTTGGATACTTTAAATGACTTCTGTTCACCCTTTTTTAGTAGAATTGTTTCCTAAAGAAAACTACTTCCTAGTTGTTGCTGTCAGAATCGTGTACCCTCTGTAACATCTTTGATAGTGGTAGTCTGGTTTGCCTCATTTTGTTAATGAACTATGAAAGATCAAATATTTGAGTATGCGGTGTATGTGATACAAAAGGGTGAATTGGTGGGACTTAATTAATACTATGTTAGCATTTGAAGATACTGGTACTTAATCCTCTTACAGAAAATTTGCCTCTAAATTTGAAGCTGGAAAGTCACTGGAATAACTGAAAAACAATACATGGAGCTTTTTGGCATGTGTGCTAAGAGTTGTGTACAAAGTGAATCATGTGTACTGATCCTCAACACAACTAATAAAATCTCAAATATTGAAGACAAAAAAGAAAAGAAAGTAACAAGTCCAACTGCCGTGCTAGACTGAGATGTCTCAGAGAGAGCCTGCTACCTGTTCTTCAGTTCTCTGCATCTAGCACAGGGAACACATCAGACAGTCAAATATTTGCTGTGTGTACCCACCAATTAAATGATATGTGTCACCTGCCCAGGGCAGAAGTTGATTCTTGCAAATCTCATTACACATCTTCCAATTTCTTTCCTTTATAACTTAAGATCCGTGTCATTTGCATTCTGCAATTCTGGCCATGAATTTCAGCTGTAAATTTCCATCTGTTATCCTGAGATTACAAAGGCTCTTATCAGTGTAAGAGTAAATTGATGTGGAGGCTTCAATTAGAAAAGTTTTTTTTTTTATTTATTTTTTTTTTATTTTGAAGAGTACAAATAGAAGCAAAGACAGAAACAGGGTAACACATGGCAATACATATGTTACAGATTTTCAAATTAAGAATAGCGAATTAACAATGATTGTCATATTACCTATTTTTATCATCAGATCTGTTGCTCAGATTAACATAAATAGTTATGCAAGATTGAATCAAAAATTGAATAACAACACTTGCTTTCAATAAACCTTAACTATTTTTCTTGTCTTCTTTACTTTTTGACATTTTTGTAAATTTATTTTAAAGAGAGTATAATAATAATAATACATTAGTAATGGTACACATGTAGAAGATCAAGGACCAGTGAGATAGCTCAGGAAACTAAAGCACCTGCTGAGGCAAGCTTAGGTAAGCACATGGACTGTAGTTTAATCCCTGGCACCACATGCCATTCTAGCCCCTCCATGAGGGGCTGGCCAGAGTCTGGGCATAGTGGTGCACATCTGTAATCCCAGAATTGGGGAGGCTGAAAGCAGGAACATCACCATGGGTCTGAGCTGCATAATGAGACCATGAAACAGCCAAATACATTTTTTAAAGCCCTCTGAGCATGATACACATACTTGGAAGAAGAAAAAGGAGAAGGGGAAGGAGAGAGGGAAGAGGAAAGGAAAAGCAGGAGGAGAAAAATAAGATCAAGATGAGAGGTATTTTGCAATGGGTTTTCTATTATACATTGCTGTCCTTGATGTAGCTTAGAATGTAGATATCATTACATTAGACAAAGTGAAAATTCTAAACATTAACTGTTATTTTCTAAACAACTGATGGAAAGTATTGGTATAATCATCTTACCATCCTGTATATATACTTGCATAACAATTCCCCCCTCATTTTTTCCTATACTTTCTCCTTTCCCTCATCTTCATTGTTTAATCCATATATTCAGTTTCTTTCCATTTTACTATATCTATTGCACCTTTCAGGTTTTATTATTCTTTCAGGTTCTTACACTAGGGAGATAATATGCAGGTCTCATTTATTTCACTTACAAGTATACATCTAGTTGCATCCATTTACTATAAAAACCTCAAGTTTGTCTTTCTTTGTTGAGTAACATTTCCTTATTTTATTTTGTTTTATTTTATTTTATTGAACAACAAATAGCAATGAGACAGTTTCAAATCAAATTAGTAGGACAGATTCAACAATTAATATATCACACATTGTTTTTGTAGTGGCTATTTGTTGCACAAGGTGCATACATGATGTTCTATTTATAAACACTATTAGGGAAGATGCCTCTAATAAATGAATTAAGAGAATGCAGCTGTATATGTATCTTTTCTAAAGCTGAATTATAGTACAGTTTCAATAACTAATACTTTTTACAATGCTATCTTCCTAGTGCTTATCCTTACTACAAGAAGTCGACAGGATATCCTGTCCAAACACTATTAGTGCAAATCTTTCTTCTCACAGAGTTACACAAAAGTACTGCATATTTATCCTAAATGTACTGTTTATACAAACACAAATTGGTTCTTCCTTTGTATCCGCCCTTTTTGTTTAGTCCTGTCAAAGATGGGTATTCTATTGTCATTCAATTATTATAGGTGCTTGAATTCAGTGAAACAATGCAACACAGTCCAGAAATCCACTATAATAGTGGGTTATCAGAAGAAGTTGTTGACTAGAACCAATTACAGCTCAGCTTTTTATTATAGCCTTATTCTTATAAAACTCATTTTTATACTTTTCTACTGGATGGTTAAGACCTAGAAATAGCAAGACCTATATAACAAAAAATGTAACTTTTATATCTCACGAAGTCATCCGAGTTCCACAGGGTTTATCCTATAACCCTGTACCTCACTCTGTAGATCCTTTGTTAGTGTCAGCCATGTGGATTGAGTCATGGCCATTGCTTTTTTTTTTTTAATTTTTTTTTTTTATTGAACTACAAATGTCAATCAGACAGTTTCAAGACACCTTAACCATACAGAGTCGATAAATTAATACATTGCAAACTGTTTTCATAATGTTTTGGTATCGTACAAGGTGCATACATGATATTATATTTACAGATATTATTTTAGCAGGTATCTCTTATCAGTGAATTAAGAGTGTAGCTGCTTACATATTTTTTATGCCTGAATTATATCCGAAAATTCAATAATTATTTTCCTAGTGGATAACCATAGTACTAGAAGCCAACATAATATCCTGTCCAACCACCATTAGTGCAGATCTTGCCTCTCATAGAATTATGTAGAAGCACAGCATTATCTATCCCAACTATACTGTCTATACACACACATCATGATTTTTTCTTTCTACACCCCTTCCTTTGTCTACACCTGTCAAAGGTGGGCACTCCATTATCATTCAACTAACGTAGGTGCGTGAACTTGACACCTCAATGAAACACAGTCCAGCATTCTACAACAATAGTAAGTTATTCAAAGAAGTTGTCGACCATAGCCATTTACAGCTCAGCTTAATATTATGGCCCCATGATGTATACTTCATTTTTATACTTTTCTGCTGGATGGTTAAGACCTAGATAGAGCAAGACTTATATACCAACACATGAACTTTATATTTCTTATGTGGTCAGTGAAGTCCTCTCAGGGTTTATCTTGTAGTCCTATACATTATTCTGTAGATCCTTTGTCTGTGTCATCCATGTGGATGAGTCACGGCCAATGCTTGACCAGTTTGCACTCTGTAAGAGCTTGAGAGAAAGTTTTCTCTTCATGTGACTCTCCCCAGGCACACTATAGAACTTTAATCTCTTTCCTCTGTGGCTCCATAATCTCCTTGTTCAGAAAATTGGGAGCTCACCTGAGCTGCATGATGTAGTACAGGTTCTCCTATATCCTGAGTCTTCGCTGACCTTGAAAGGCTAGGGCCAAAATGTTGGCTGACCTTGTGGCTCTTCCATTTCTCCAACTTTGACTTATGATCTTAGGTTGCTAACCGTCCAGAAGAAAAGCTGAATAGTATCCTGCAGCATATGCCATTCACTTTGCCTCATCTGACTCAATTGATTTTAGTTGTTGTACATTTCCTTTTGTATTTCTGCTTTTCGCTTGTTATACTAGGGAGACTATACAATACTTGCACATGTGTGTCTGGTTTATTTCGCTTATGAGTATATGTTCAAGTGGCATCACTTGAGTATAAATGCTTCAAATTTATCATTCTTAATAGCTGAGAAATACTCCATTATATAGAAACACCACATATTTTTCAACCATTCCTCATGTGATGGACATCTTGGTTGTTTCCAAGATTTTGCTATCCCACATTGTGCTGCTATACATAGGTACACATATATCTCTGATACAATGTATCCAGATCCTTTGGGAAAATTCCCAGTAGGGGGATACCAGGCTTGAATGGGATTTCTAGTCCTACTGTTTTGAGGAGTCTCCACACTGACCTCTACAATGGTTGTACCAGTCTACATTCCCACCAGCAGTGGAAAAGTGTTCCCTTTTCCCCACATCCTCTCCAACATTTGTTATTGGTTGATTTCCTGAATCCTACCTGGTCATGGTGTATGATCTTCTTGATCATTTGCTGTATTCTATTTGCCAGGATTTTGTTGAGTCATCCTTTCTGGAGTGAGATGGTATCTCAGTGTTGTTTTTATTTGCATTTCACAAACAGTTTGTGATGTGGTGGATTTTTTCATATATTTATTCGCTTCTTTAATTTCGTCCTCTGAGAAGTGTGTATTCATCTCAGTTACCCATTTCTGAATTGGGTCTTTAAATTTGATGGACCTGTTATATCTTAATTCTTTATATATTCTAGATAGTAGTCCTCTGTCTGATTGCTTATTAGTTAGGATTTTTTCAAAATTTGTCGGTTGTCTTTTCACTCTGTTGACAATTTATTTTGACCTGCAGAAGCTCCTTAAGAAGAGTTGATCCCAGTTGTTGATTCTTTCAAGTGCTTCCCATGAAAATAAGTTTGTTCATGTACTATTTACCTACCCCTATGTCTTCAAGAGTTCCTCCTACTTTCTCTTCCAGGAGATTGAGTGTTTCTGTTTTAATGTTTAGATCTTTAATCCATTTTGACTTTAACTTAGTGCATAGTGATAGAGCTGGGTCAAGTTTTAGTTTTCGGCATGTAGAAAGCCATGATTTCCAGCACCACTTGTTAAACAGGCTATCTTTCTTCCAGTGAGCTTGTGTGGCCCCTTTGTCGAAGATAAGATGGCTGAGTGTTTTTGTAGATGCCACTGTGTCTTATAATCTATTCCACTGATCCTCAGGTCTGTTTCTGTTGCCAATACCATGTTAATTTTATCACAGTGGCTTTATAGTATAATTTCAAATCAGGAATTGTGATGCCTCCTGCCTTGTCTTTATTGGCCAACATTGTCTTTGCTACTCTAGGTCATTTGTGGTTCCAAATAAATTTTAGGATTGATTTCTCTATATCTGGTAGGTATGTTGGTGGCAGTTTGATAGGGATTGCATTAAATCTGTACAGCAATTTTGGGAGTATGGCCATCTTCACGATGTTGGTTCTTCCTATCCAGGAGCATGGAATACCTTTCTGTTTTCTGAAATCCTCTATAATCTCTTTTCTTAGGGTGTTGTAATTTTCTATGAAAAGATCTTTGACTTCCTTGGTTAAATGAATCCCAAGGTATTTCATTTTCCGCGGTGCTATTGTAAAAGGTATTTTTCCTATTGTTTCCCTTTCAGTGTGCTTGTTATCTGTATAGAGGAATGTTATTGACTTTTGATTGTTGATTTTGTATCCTGCTATGCTACTGAATTTCCATACCCATTCTAGTAGTTATTCGGTGGAATTTTTGGGGTCTTCCAAGTAAAATACCTTGTCGTCTGCAAATATTGATAATTTAACTAATTCTTTACCTATTCTTATTCCCTTTATTTCTGCCTCTTTTCTAATGGCTGTTGCTAAGGATTCCAAGACTGTATTGAATAGGAGGGGTGATAGAGGGCATCCTTGTCTTGTACCTGATTTAAGAGCAAAAGATTTCAGTTTTTTCCCATTTAGGATTATAGGAGCTTTTCGGTTCTCATAGATGGCTTTTATCAAGTTAAGATTGAGTCCATCTATTCCAATTTTCTGTAGGACCTTAAATATGAATGAGTGTTGGACTTCGTCAAAGGCTTTCTCTGCATCAATTGAGATGACCATGTGGTTTTTAGATTTCAGTCTATTACTATAGTGTATTACATTTATAGATTTTCGAATATTGAACCATCCTTGCATCCCTAGGATGAATCCTACCTGGTCATGGTGTATGATCTTCTTGATGATTTGCTGTATTCTCTTTGCCAGGATTTTGTTGAGTCTTTTTTGCATCGATGTTCATGACAGAGACTGGACTGTAGTTCTCCTTTTTGGTTGTGTCTTTACCTGGTTTTGGAATCAGTATTATACTTGCCTCTAGAAATGATTTTGGGAGAACTTTTTTTCCTTTTCAACTTCATTGAAGAGTTTGTGGAGTGTTGGGATTATATCTTCTATAAATTTCTTGTAGAATTCAGCTGTGAATCCATCAGGATCTGGACTTTTCTTTGTCAGTAGGCTTTTTATTACATTTCGTACTTTGTTGGCTGTTATCGGCTTATTGAGAGTCGTTATATCTTCTTGATTCAGTTTTGGTAATTTGTACCTTTCAAGGATTATGTCCATTTCTTCTGTGTGTTCTATTCTACGAGCGTAAAGGTTCTCAAAGTAACTATTGATAATCTTCTGAATTTCCACTGGGTCTGTGGTGATTTCACCCTTTTCATTCCTTATGGCTTGTACTTGAATTTTCTTTTGCCTCTTTTTGATGAGGTTGGCAAGAGGCTTATCAACTTTATTTACTTTTCCAAAGAACCAACTTTTTGAATTGTGGATTCTTGGAACTGCTTTTTTTCATCTCAATTGAGTTAATTTCTGCTCTAATCTTTATGATTTTTTTCCCTTCTTTGTGTTCTGGGTTTTGTTTGCTATTCTTTTTCTAGTTATCGGAGGTGCAACATTAAGGTGCTAATTTGTTCCCTTTCTATTTTCCTAACGTGTGAGTTCATAGCTATTATTTTCCCTCTAAGAACTGCTTTCATTTTATCCCATAAGTTCCGGTAAGTTGTACTTGAATTTTCATTGAATTGTAGATATTGTTTAATTTCTTGTTGAATTTCTTCTGCAACCCATTGATTGCTGAGTAGGGTGTTGTTTAGTTTCCATGAATTTAGTGGGTTTTCTGGTTTCTTTTGTCATTTATTTCCAATTTCATTGCATTGTGGTCAGATAGTATGCATGGGATAATTTCTATTTTCTTGCATATACTTAGGCATGACCTCTGGACTAGTATGTGGTCTATTTTGGAAAATGACCAGTGTGCAGCTGAAAAAAATGTGTATTCAGCTGTGGTTGGGTGAAACACTCTGTATATGTCTACCAGGTCCATTTGTTCCAAGCTCTGGTTCAGTTCTGCTATTTCCATGCTAATTTTTTGTCTGGTTGACCTATCTTTTTGAGATAAGGGTTTGTTAAGATCTCCTGTTAAGATTGTGTTCTTAGACATTAAGTTTTTCATGTCCCTTAAGATTTGTCTTACATAGTTGTGTGCTCCTGTGTTTGGAGCATAGATATTTATGAGTGTTACTTCTTGCTCTTGAATTTTTCCCCTGACCAATATGTAGTGGCCTTCTTTGTGTCGTTTGATCATTCTTGGTTTGAAGTTGAGACTGTCTGAGAACAAATTGCTACTCCTGCTTTTTTCTGAGGTGCTAGGGCATGTAGTATTGTTTTCCATCCTTTGACTTTGAGCCTATGAATGTCCTTTTGAGTTAAGTGTGTTTCTTATATACATCATATTGTTGCATTTTGTTTCCTAATCCACTGTGCCAGTCTATTTCTCTTAATTGGAGAACTGAGTCTGTTTACATTTATGGTTATAATTGAAATGTGCTGACTTATGTTTGTCATGATATTTACCTGGTATTGTTTACTCCTTTGTAACCTGTGTTTAATTGACTGTCGTATTAGTGGGATCCTTCCATTCTCATTCATGGAGTTCTGGTCATTGTGGTCTCTCTCTAGAACATCTTTCAGCAGCCTGTGAAGGGATGGCTTTGTCATCATGAAATTCTTTAGTTGTTCTTTGTCATGGAAGTATTTCGCTTCTCCCTCAAAGTTGAAAGAGTTTTTCAGGGTATAATAGTCTGGGCTGGAATTTGTTTTCGTGTACGACTTGAAGGACTCTGCTCCATGCTCTCCTTGCCTTCATTGTTTTTGTAGAGAAGTCAGCTGTAATTCTGATGGGTTTTCCTTTGAATGTGAGCTCCTTCTCTCTAGCAGCTTTCAGTATATTATTTTTGTGTTGGATTTCTGGGATCTGAAGTATTATATGTCTCGGTGTGTTTCTACTTGGGTTGAGGTTATTTGGTGATGTGTATGCTTCGGTGACCTGAATGTCGGATTGTTTCCTCATATTTGGGAGGTTTTCTGCAATTATTTCTCCCCAAATTCTTTTTATGTCATTTGTATTGACTCCTTCATTCTCGTTTATACCAATTATTCTCACATTGTTCATCCTGGTGTCATCTGGACCAGGTGATGGATTATTTTTTCCTGCATTTTCATTGTTTTTAAGATATCCTTTCTCACCTTTTCACTAGCTGCTTCGGCATCTTCAACATCTGAAACTCTGTCTTCGCTTTCACTCAGACGGTTTTGTAGACTCGTGATTGATATTTTTAGTTCTTCTATATCTCTTTGACTGTGTTTCATGTGTTCTATTTCTTTTCTGTATTGCTCATTCAAGGAATCCATCATATTTCTGATCTCCTCAATTTTTTTATCCATGTCTTCTTTAGAGGTAGTTATTAATTCATTTTCTGCTGTGTTTCTTCCAAGTTGGATTTCCCCTGTATATTTCCGGACTTGTTTCTGTATTTCAGATCCTATGACTTCAAAAAGTTCTTTTTTGATTTCAGAACTTATTTCTGCTTTGAGTTCCTCATGATCTTTCTGCTGTTGTTTCTTTGCTTCTGATGCTGTTAATTCATATATATCAGCTGCAATAGTGCTCTCTGCACTTGTTCTCGGTGAGCATAGTTTTTCCACCCAATTGTTCTGGAATTCATTCTTTATTTCAGATACTATGTATTCAGATATTTCTTTTTTAATTTGGGGAATTACTTCTCATTTTATTTCCTCTATAGCTTTCTGCTGTTGTTCCTTTGCTGCTATATCTGTTAATTCATTCATTGCAGCTGAGCTAGTGTCCTCTGCCCTTCCTGATGGACTCAAGGTCTGGGATTGCATTTTTCCCCTTCTCTTTTTCATTTTGTATAGCACTGACTTTTGACCTTTGGTGTAGAGCTTTGGTGCAGCTATAACCTTAACTTGTTATGAGATTCAGGTGCCAGTCTATTAAGTTTGAGATTTTCCAGGTATACCTATCCTGGATCTAGCTATTGTGTTCAGTTCCTTTTTTGCTGCAGCTCCTTTGGTTCCCCTCTGTTGGTTCCCGTGGTTAGCCCTCCTGTGTCAGGCAGGTCATTCCTCAGGTGGGCGGGCCTGGGCTTTGGTGGGTCTTCTGAGCTCACAAAAGTATAGTGGATGATCTTATTCACTGAGTAGGCGGTACCGGGTTGGCCAGTCTGTGCTGGGTCCGGGTCTACAGGCCATAACCCAAGAAGGCTGGGAAAGGTCCCTCCGGTGCAGCGGGCCTGGAGCCCTCACTCACAGGCCAGGCTGTGCTGGGTTTCGGTCCGTGGCGTGGGACAGAGGATTGCTGTGAAATGTCCCTCCAGCATGGCAGGCTTGGAGTTCTCACTCCAGGCCGACCTGCACTGGGTCTGGGGCTGTGGGGTGGGACCGGTAATCACCTGGAAATGTTTCTCTGGTACGTGTGCCTGGAGCTCTCACCGGGCCGCAGGGGGTGGGGGGGGCAGTGAATCCCTGGGAAATGTCTCTCAGGCACGCCGGGCCTGGAGTTCTACACTCATTGAACTTAGCTACCCAGAGAGTCGAGGAAATTCCCACTCACTCAGCGGGCTTTAAGGTAGGGAATTCAGGGAGGTGCTGGTTAGTGGGTCCTGAGTTTTCAGGCCAGTCACTGACTTGAAGGGCTTGGGGGCAGGGATCCGGGTAGCGCGTGTGGGAAGAAGCCAATGGCTCTCCCTCAGACTCACCACACTCTCACTGATCTGGGAAGTCATGCAAATTCCCACTCGCTGGGAGAGCTTAGGGCGGGATCCAGGAGGCTGCTGGAGTCAGCTGCTGTATCAGGCCGTGGGTCGCGTTTTCTCGGGAGGTCTCTGGGGCTGGGCAGGCAAGGGGGGGGTGGAGGAGGATGGCAGAGTCGGCTGCGCTGTCTGTGGGAGTCACAGACATTGCTTGACCAGTTTGCTCTCTGTGAAAGCCTGAGAGAATGTTTTCTCTCCATGTGACTCTCCTCAGGCACACTATAGATCATCAATCACCTTCCTCTGGGGCTCCATAATCTTCTTGATCAGAAAATTTGGGGCACCACTTAGTTCCATAATATTACCGTACAGGTTCTCCCATATCCTGTGTGTTCACTGACCTTGAAAGGCTAGGGCCAAAATGTTGGCTGACCTTGAAGCCCTTCCATTTCTCCAATTTTTGAACTGCAAACTTAGGTTGTTAACCATCCAGAAAGGACACTGATTACTATCCTGGGACATATGCAGTTCAGTTTACCTGAACTATCTGACTAAATTCTCTGAGTAATATTTCATTGTATAAAACTACCACATCTTTTTTATCTGTTCCTAAGGTGATGGGCATTTTGGTGTTTTCAAGATTAGAATATGAATATGCAACTACAAACACACTCAGCCACCTTATTTTTGACAAAGGGACTAAACATGTTCACTGGAAGAATGATAGTCTCTTTAAGAAATGCTGCTGGAAAAATTGGCTCTCCACATGCAGAAAACTAAAACTAGCTCTATCACTGTGCACTAAACTGAAGTCAAAATGGATTAAAGATCTAAATACTAAAACAGAAACACTAAAAATACTAGAAGAGAATGTAGGAGGGAATCTAAAGTAGTATTTAAAGCACATTATTCTAGCATATTCTTTTCCTATAATAACATTTATTCAAAACAGCTCAATCTAGCATGTATATTTTTAAATTAATTAACATACATTTTTATCTTAGTATTAAGAAGTCAGTTCCAAACCATTCTACTCATGTCACCAAGGTTACTCTACTTCAGCTTTCTCCGCCTACCAGTCCATCTCTGACACTCCTCCTAACTCCAGTGGCCGAGATGGCATCCTCTAGGTTGGATGGGCTTTCTCTGCATTTTCCTAGCAACTTATCTGTGGCCCTACAATCTCAGCTCTTAACAGACTTATGTATTTTTTGCGTATAACTCAAGCTATTTCACATTCAACTACCTTCTAAGTTTCTCCAGGTCAAAGAAGTTTCTTCCTTCACTCTTTTAGTGTCCACTAGAGTTCAAGTAGCAAATTGATTCTAGCCTATAAAATAATTCTGTTGATAGGTTCTGCCTGTTGCTTCAGAAAACAAGAATCAGAAGCAAGCTTAGCAGAAAAGTACAGTATCTGGTCAGCAATGTGTATTATAGAGTCAGAACACAAGAAAGGAGAAATTATACGGACTGTCCCTGAATGAAGATTTATAGTAGCCAGCTTTCTGTCTCTACACAAAGTACCTGTAAGTTGGGTCAAGTTGAGAAATTTAGAAGCTTAATTAAGTAACTCAGCATTTCTACATTCTAGGATGTACAGGACATGCCCTAGGGCAGCTGTTCACACTCTGGGATGCTGTTGTAGTGGATTTATTATGTCAACTTAAGAAGTTTAAGTAAGTGATTTAGCAGGAGGCTAGGGTCCTCACTTTGTAAAACTCCTGAGTCTGTGCAAGAAAGGGGAATTGAGATGATGTGCATGCCTGTGGGTAGCCTGCATACACTATAGAGGAGGGAAAGAGCTTTGTTCTCCCCCTCACCCCATTTGCTCTTGCTACTTTGCTGCCTTCCACTGCTATTAATCCTTGCCTTTCAGCCACACCACCATGCCTTGGAGCCAGCTGATTATCTCTACAAACTATGAGCTAAATAAACTTTTCCCTTTTAACTTTTTTGTCACATATTTTTAGCTCAGCAATTAAGAAAAATAACTAAGGTAATACCCAACAAGTATAACTTAGACAAAGAGAGGTTTATTTTTAGCTCACGGTTTCCAGAGAATTCAGTTTAAAGTTTATTTAAGCTTCTAAATTTCTCAACTTGACCCAATGTATCAACCATTACAGGTACTTTGTGTAGAGACAGATATCTGGCTACTATAAATCTTCATTCAGGGACAGTCCGTATAATTTCTCCTTTCTTATGTTCTGACTATAATAGACATCTTCTGACTCCAAAACAGAAACAGAAAGATGGCAGAGCATGCTGTAAAAAAGCTGCCCACCTAATGGCAGATAGAGAAGGGGACACTGAGGAGCAAGAACAGCCCTTTCCATCATGCTCCTTAGCACATTCAACTCCAACTCATCAAAGGATTTACCCACCAATGAGCAGAGCATCAGCATCATCCAATCTCCTCCAGAGAGGTCAAAATTTTGATAGGTTTTAGGGGTAGATCTTAGGGCATGTTACATCTAAACCATAACAACTTAGAACTGAATACACAGCTCCTCAATCAAACAATAAAGTGTAGCTCTCTTTACCACCAAATTTAAAGGTGGTAAATGACCCTTCAGTATGTACACATTTATGCCTCAGAATTGGTTTACATGACAAAATGATGATCTAGAAATTGAATCTCCTACTTATAGATTAAGAAACCAAGATACAAAACACTACCTCAATGGCCAAAGGATGGTTAGATGGAATTAAATGTTAAGAATTTAATTAATTCGCTGTCATTGTCCCTTCACAACCTGATTTGACAGGGAAAAAAGGGGAGGATTTTGTCTAGTAGACCAGTAGTATCGATGTTAATTTAGTTTACTGTGCAAAAACGTTGAGTTTAAAAACTCATGAAAGATTTTTTTCAGAGAAACATAGTAAATTATCAATTGGGAGAATTCAGCCCCTCTGTGCTTCTCATCTTACCTGAACAGCATTCTAACAGATTTCCCTCCCCATCTCTACCATGAGTGTTTTGGTCAGCTTCCTATCACAGAAACAAAGCCAACAGGAGGGACAAACTGTGGGGGAAAGTCCAGGACAGACATTTAAGCTGTTGTGTGTGTGCTAAGGAAGCAATCCCAGGAACCAGGCAGGTGGGTCAATCAGGTGATGCCTTGTGGCTCCACCTGAGTTGACAGGCTGAGCAGGCATTTAGCACATGCAGTCTTGGCCCCTGGTGCTTTGTCCTCCTGGTGAGATGTTAGGTTTTCTAACAATGAAGTGCTCACTCCCCAAGGAGCCACAGGCTCTGCCCACTGTAACTGTATACAGCTTTCTTCCTGGTCTTGCCTGTGCAGCACTTTATGCTTTGACTGTGAAACATTGATATGTGTACCAGACAAAATAAGTTATTTCCCAAAAGAGATATAATTCATAAGAAAAAAATGTGCAAGACATTACTTCTAAGTATCTATTATTTTTTTCCTCCTGAGAACAAAGGGGATGAGAAGAAGATGTTTACCAATGAATTGATTAAAATTAATCATAGCTACCTTTTGTTGGCTACAATCCCTGGAAGTACATCAGGAAATTTGTGGGCACTCATTAATTTCACCATCATATCTACCCCATGAGATACTTCCTTTATTCCTGTTTTGAAGATGAGACACACAGCCAGAAAGGCAAATGATTTGTCCAAGATTACACAGGGCCAGACTCAGTAGGGAATGTGAAACATCTGCATGTAAGATTTAAAGAGGCTCTCACTTGGGGCCGGGGGGAGGGCTCAATGAAATAAGTGCTTCCCTGGCAAGAGTAAGGGCCTGAGTTCAATCCCTGGTTCCACAAAAATATATAAATAAAATAAAGAGGTTTTCACTCTCACGGTTGGGTAAGCACAAGGTTGTCACTGTAGTGTGAGCATCACCTTAAAATTTCCATGCAAGAGTCTACTTCCTCTCACTCTTTCCCCAATTCATCCTCCACACAGTGCCAGTAAAGTTGGAAGTCACTGTTGGTCTGCCTGGTACCAAATCCCCAAATCATAACATCCATCCTCTTTTAAGGACAAATAACTCCTGTGAAACTTTACTCCAAAGGATAAGTCTCTATACAGTTGTCCTGGAGATCTAAGATCACCAAAGGACTATTTCAGACTCATGTGCCCAGGGGTGGCTGTGCAGCGGGGATTTGGGTAGAAATGTGTCATATCTAGATCTTCACATATGTCTATACACACATACCTAGATACTCAGGCACACACATCACCATCCCCAAAGACTTTCTCCTAACAAAGAGAACCAGACAACTATATCCAAACTATACAACATCACAGTATAACTCAATGTCCTACAAAAAGGAACAGTTCTCAAAATGAGACCAGGAAGTACAAAAAAGAAATTATCTATCTAATTTAAACCTAAATTATTGATCAATTTGTTCTGGAACAAAGAATATAGAGCACAAATTACATCAATGTTTCCAAACCAAGTTTATTATTGAATACCATACCCAGCTCCCCAGGCTTGGGTTAAGTCATAAAACTTCCAATTGCTCACAGGGGTAGAGAAAAACATGTTTCTTAAAATGCAATAATTTGACTACCATGAATTTCAGTATCACTTGTGTGGATCAGAGACAGGAGTTTTTCTTTTGCCTTGTAGGAAACATTCTTCCCTGACCTCTTGTGGGATAGAGACAGGACATGAGGGAATTCTAATGCCTGAGTTTATCAAAATTGCTCCAATTAGGAGAGATATTACCAAAAATGGCTCTCTTCCCTTGCCAGCCACAATTCCCCATTGCAATTTTCATGTTCATCTGTAAAGAATTTTTGCCAAAGAGAAAATGATGTATTTGCTCTGCACATGGGTATCAGCCAGCCCGATACCAGACACGATGCCAGGCCTCCGTGTGCAAGCTGAGCTCTACACATCTGTCAGAAGCCCAGGATACCTAAAAGGGGGTAAAGGGAGGGTACAGGAAGGAACAAAACTTCCCTTGCTCCACAGGATAGAAAAGCATCTGAAACCAAATGCCAGAGAGGAACAGCCAACAGCGACAGGAAGTTGGCCCCTTCGATCTCTAGCACTGTGTTTAGCTCACTCTACAATGACAGTGAAATCACGAAGTTTAATTGGCATTTCCAGCCCATATTTTCGTCTTCTGTAACAAGGGATCAGGGAATGAG
Source organism: Ctenomys sociabilis (assembly GCA_004027165.1). NCBI lineage: Eukaryota > Metazoa > Chordata > Mammalia > Rodentia > Ctenomyidae > Ctenomys > Ctenomys sociabilis. The sequence continues at coordinate 29,166 of PVKA01007343.1, forward strand.
GAACTGAACTTGCACAGTCATTAAGATGACATTTTGTAGGCTTAAGGCTCACCCACAACCTGAGTAGAAATGCAGGCTCCTAGTTCCAAACCCAGACCAGCTGAATTGGAGATTGCATTGTAATAAGATCATCAGGTGATGTGTGTGTGTGTGTGTGTGTGTGTGTGTGTGTGTGTGTGTGTGCATGCGTGCGTGTGCATGTGCATGCATGCCACAGAAGAAAATGAAAGTAATAATAAAAATTGCCATCACCATAAGAGAAGTGCTAACAATGTGCTATGTCGTACTAGGTCCTTTTCCACATATTGCCCTCCAATCTTTACAGTAACCTGAAAGGAATACATTATCATTCCCGTTTTACAAATGAACAAGTTGACACTCAGATAAATTACACGACTTATCGAGAGTCTTTATGTAACAAAACAAAGAGTTAAGTAACTCTACCTTCTAAGTCATATTGCCTTTAAATGTGCTTTGAAATATTCTAGGATAAATAATCCATAACCTTTCTAGAATAACTTGAATGTGGTGTGATTCTTGTACCCATGGAAAAAAAATCACATATCTCTATAGTTTTTGAACTCTTTCCTATGTGAATAAAACTTTTCAGAACTTCACTACATACAGACATTTTTCACAGTTAAAAAAGAAAAAACAGTTGTGCCACCTCAAGCTCATAGACCATAAGTGTAATTAATGTATTATAAACTATTAAATAAAATGAGCACTGAAAAGAATCACTTCAATGTACCAGTCCATTGAAAACTAAATTATTTAATTCACGAAGCAGTTAATAGTATCAGAATCAATATCATCAAGATTGAGAAAGTCTCAGCCACTTAAAACATTTGACTGTACCTCAGACCACAAGCTCATCGGGGCAATGAAGTTCTCTTTTTCACTTTATATCTCTAGTTTCTAAGCCAGAGCAGATAGCACACAGTCAGTGCCCAATAAGTATTTTTTGAAAAATGAAAGAATGAATCCATTAAATACATTTTCAATCCCTGAACCTTCACTTATTCAAAAATGCTTGTGAAACAGCAATAAACTGAGACATTATGCTAGATATTGTGGACACAAAAGTGAAAGACACTACTGCTAAGATTAATATTATAAATTTGATAAGGCACAGAAGATCATAGGCTTTAGACATGTACAAAGCAGAATGTATCCTGTCCTTGCAACCAAGTCAACCATAGAGGTCTATTTCATCACATATGGAATAGGGAAAACACTGGCACAATCATTATTAGAAGGAAGACAACGTAAATAAAAGGATACTCATATTATTGTTGCATGATATAAGCTCAATAAATTATACATATTTTCATTTATAGCATGTTTTTCATAAAAATTTTAAAACTTATTTAAAAAAAAAAGAATAAAGCTGGAAGCATTGCACTACTGGTCTCAAAACCTACCACAAATCTACAATACTCAAAAGAGTATGGTACCAAAGGATCTTAATAGATATCCCAGAAATACATCCACTCTTTTATGACAAACTGATCTTAGGGAATGGTGCCAAGATTATACAATGAAGAAAAAACATTTTCTTCAAAAAATGGTGTTAGGAAATCTGTATGCCTGCATAGAGGAAAAATGAAATTAGATACTTATCCTATCTTTCATATAAAAATCAAACCAAAATGGTTTAAAGACTCAACACAAACCTAAAACTATAAATCTACTAGGAGGAAGCATAAGAAAAAAGTTCTTTGATGCTTTAGGAAAACATGAAATGGAGGTAAAATTCCAAAAGCACAGACCAAAAGCAAAAATAATAATAATAATAATAATAATTAATAATAATAATAATAAGGGTTGAAATTAACCTAAAGTCTTCTGCATGCTCACAAAAGGCAAACAATCAACAAAGAGAAAAGCTACCTGTGGAATGAGAAGAAAAGGATACAAGTCATATATCTGATAAAGGCTGATATTCAAAATATACAAGGAATTAAACTCAATAGCAAAAAATAAAAATACAATCAATGACAAACTAGGCAAAGGATTTTGACAGACATTTCTTAAAAATTTGCATTCTGAATTGCCAAGAGGTCTATGCAAAATGTCCTTCACTGGAAATGCGAATTAACACTGCAATACAGCATCTCATACCTGTTAGGATACGTTTCATCTAAAAGAGAAAAGATGACCAATGTGACAAGGTCATGGGAGAAAGGAAATCCTTTTTTTTTTTTTTTGTATTTTAGGGAAAGGTCTACAGGGTGTTCAGGGTCTCACTACTAGATCAGACTCATAGTGATCTGCCTGTTTACAACCTCCCAAGAGCTGGGATTTAGGTACACACAAACAAGCCCAGTCTCAATTGCTTCTCAGTGTGCCCAGGCCCGGGGATCAGACCCCCAGCCCCTGCACCTGCTTGCAGGTGCTTTAATCCACTGAGTTATTTGGCTATCCCTTTGTTTTTGTTTTTGTTTTAGGTTGCATGATACGTTTTTGTTTGTTGGTTTGTTTGTTTGTTTTGAAAAGTAAAAGCAAAAGCCAGAAACAAAGACAGAAAAAGGGTAGCATACAACAAAAAGGAAATCTCTGTACAACATTAGGGATTGTAAATTAGTCCCAGTCATTACAAAAACAGATTGGCTGTTTCTGAAAAGACTACAGTGTAGAGCTCTCAGAGGTATAGAAACTTTACCTATGGGTTATTGAGAGGAAACGAAGTGTTATGCCAAGAAGTATCTGAACTTTGTGACTATTGGAACACTTTCACGACAGTAGAAAAAAATCAGTTAAGTGTGCATCACCCGAATGGGGAGCCTTTAAAAAGAAAGAAATTTGCAAAAATTTAATGAACCTGGATAACATGATGCTAAGTAAAATAAAATAGCCACAGGAAAAACATTGCATGACCACTCCCACATGTAGAACCTTAAAATATCGCATTCATACAAGAAACTAGAAAGGTGGTTTACTTGGAATTACATTTTACAACTTCGATTACATCTACAATGTTGCTTTTTTCCCTGCAAAGCAACAAATTCACAGAATACAGGTAACAGAGTGCCAAAGACAGGCTAAAGGAAATAGAAAGGAATGGGACAAAATGAAGAACCAAGGACAGGGAGATGGCTCAGTAGAATAAGTGCCTGCCTGGCAAGCACAAGGTCCTGAGATCAATCCCTGATCTTGCCAAAAAAAATTGAAAACAACCAAAATATATCATATACAGTACACATTTCCTATGATGAATGTGAGGTACAGCTAAAATGTTCCAATAGTTAGAAATAAATAAATAAATTAGAGGCCAGCAAGATAGCTGAGTGGACAAAGTGCCTGCTTATGCAAACTCGGGGACCAGTGTTCGATCTCCAGTCCTGCATGTGATGCTGGCTGCACCCTCAAATGAGCAAGCTGAGCCTGAGACCAAGTCCAGGTGTGATGGTACATGCCTGTAAACCCAGCACTGGGAAAGCTGAAAACAGGAGGATCACTATGAGTCTGAGCTGTGTACTAAGACCTCATACCAAATACATACATGAAAAATTAATTAATTAATTAAAATAAAATAATAGGTCCTGAAAATAGCTCCTCTGCCTTCACCAGGGGAAGTGTTAGAAGAGGTTGAGGGTGACCTTTAAAACAAGTGGGTCCTGAATCATAGTGCTAAGTGAAGCAGACGAGGCACAGAAAGCCAGCTGTCACATTGTTTCTCTTGTGTGACAAAAGCAATTGTAAATAAAGAGCAAAATGAAGGCTGACTTCTGTCACTTTATTTTACTTATTTTTGTTGCAAATACAAATCACAGGGCATGACCCTCTGCATGCAGCAGGAATGGCTTTCTCTTCTAGAATGCAGCCCCATTCCCACTTATAGCCACTGTTTGCACGATGAATCTCATACAGGATTTCTCACCACTCTGCTTGGTGTCAAATGCACAACTTGAGGCTCAGGTAAAGTGAATGCTGTGTATGGCTGAGAGGATGACAGGATCGCTGGTCTTCACCTGCCTCCTCACCCACTCCCTCAGCTGGCATGTGTATCTCCCAGGAGGACCCCCATTAGTAGTCCCTGCTGTCCACACCTGCGTCCATCACTTGGTCCCCTAAGAGTGACTTTCCTCCTAGTCTATGCTGCTCTGAGCACATAGAGGTGTCCAGCATGCCCTTGGCCACTTGGGCTCCAGGTCTCCTCATGCCATCCTAGACCCATCTACCAGGGGCCCTACACAGGTACATTGGTCTTCATCACCCTCAGCACTTCTCAATTCTTCTCCAGCTTGGGTGCTGCCAGCCCAGTCCTGTCTGCTCAGCCCAGGGAGGTGAGAGCTGCTCACACAGACAGTCTCTTAAACTAATTCTTCACTTGTGTCAGAGAGCTGGCCCTGGAACATCTGGTTCAGATATAGCACCCCTCCCACTCCTAGTCCAGTCTGAAATGTTCTACCAAATGTTTCAAGGGAAAAAAATACAACCTGAGGCACACAGCAGCTGGCAAGTGACCCTGACCTACAGGTGGACACCCAAGAACTGACCACTCATGACAGAGATCTAATTCCATGTGTTCATTTCCACAATGTAGGCCAAAACTCCTTTCCCACATCCCTGAGAGGACAACATCCCCAAGAAAACAGGTCATAGGCCCAGGAGCTGTTACCTGGGAGATGGCCTCACAGCATTATGACTACAATATTTCGCAGCTTCCCCATGACCTCCGCAAAGCCCTTCTGCTCCATTCATCCACTCATGGGTTCATCAAGCCTGTTCTGGAACCACCAGCACATCCCACGGCCCTAGAGGCAAGGTGACAAAGACCAGGAATTGCAGAGAAAATCCAGAAGATCTCCCAGTTCAGCTTCTCATCCTCATCCCAGGATGCGGCTCACCTGCAGCCTAATAGCTACTGAGGCATAGTTTGGCCCCAACCTAGGGATGACCACTATTTCCTCTCATGAGAAAACTGAGGCTAAAGGTTCATAAATGCAGAAAGAAAGGAAGGGAAAGAGAGAGAAGAAGAGAATGAGGAAAGAGGAGAAGGAAAAGAAAGAAAATAGACGCCTCATCTGAGTTCTCCTGTGCTTTCTCCCTGCAGTTTCCACCCTCCATCAGCACCTGGCAATAGCTCCACATGTTCATTGTGTGATTTCTCATCCGCGGGGACTCTTGACCAAGGTGCTGGAGCAATATTTGCAGTGCCAAGTAGAAATTTTTCCTATATACTCCCACGAAGACCATCAATAAATTGGATTAGTGGTTTTGACATTTTTCTGCCTACTTGCTGACCTAAGCCTCTGAATAGAGCCCCTACAGTCCTTTCTCACAGCCCATCTCAGTGTTTATAAGGTGGGAGAAGTTGTGGGACTTACCTGCCCCTGGGCCAAGGTCAGAGGGAGCAAAGCGTAGCTTTATTAGACTTTGGAAAGGTTCCCAACTGGAGACTCCTCACACACATGCGTTGTGAGTGGTAAAATACCTTCTAGCAGCTTCTAGCCCTGCTGAATGAGTAGGCCATAGCCAGAAAAACTCACCTAATATATCACTGTGAATCGTACTGTGATCACCTTCCTTTTGCACCTTGCTTGTCCCTGTAGACAGGAAGTATGAGGTCACAAACACAGGGTTCCATAGCTTACCTTTCAATGCCCTGCTTGCTGCTCCCATTCACCACTGGACAGGGAGGAGGAGCTTATGTCAACATGACAGCAGTTATAGGCTCCCAGAACCAGGGGTACCTTAAAAGTCATCGGTTCAGGTTTCACATTTCACAAAAGAAGGTACACGTGAGGGAATGAACCCTCCACAGTCATGAAAGAGAAGTAAACTGGCCTCAGTTGTCCTCTGAATGTCATTGCCCACCTGCTCACTCGAGAGCCATTATTCCAACTGCAACAGACAGCTCACTGCAAGCAGCTCTGTTCTCTCTGCACACCTGGTGAGTATGTGTCTCGGCACCGCATAACACACGTTCATTCGGAAGGACCGACCCCATGCTGTAAAGGAAAACTGGCTCAGTTGCATTCAGAGAAAAATCATCATCATGTGGTTCCTTCTTGCTAACAAGAGTAGGAAAGTCCTGAGCTGACCAGGTAAGTACAGGCTCATCACTCTGGCCAGCTCTGGATTCTTTGTCCTCTTGTAGACCACTTTAACCCTCTTTAGAACATACACGGCCCTCTTCCTGCTTGATCTGCCACTTCCTCTCCACAAGCAAAGTTGTAGGTTCAGCTTCTGCTTGTGCTTTTCTCTAAGCTTCTTTTTTGTAGCAATAAAAGGTCGGTTTTATATTTTATAAAACAGCCAAATGGGGGCCAATGTGCAAACAGGTAGGCTCTGTTGGCTGGAAGCAGGATGACATGATATTTCCTGTGTAATACTAATAAACGCTTACCCTGTGGAACAGATTAGAGTTTCCCTGCACAACGTATTTGTGCCTGTGCTCCATGGGTTGCATTGGGTAAAGAAAAATGAGCCCCCAAGATGTATTTCTTTCTCAATCTTGATATGGTGCAACAACTTTCCAGAAAATAAATTGGCTAAGTTTAATAAACAACTTCCCTGAGACAAAATTCTCAATCCCAGTCTAATGAGATTGGAATTCTTAGAAGAACATTTAATCAAACAAATGCTGGTTATCAGCTCCTTATGCATAGGGCACTGTGATGAAGATTTTGCACTGTTACAGTCAACAGCATGCAGAAACAACGTACAGCATGGCAGAAAATGTTCGCTGCAAACTGCATCCGACAAGGGACTGAGATCAAGCACATGTAAGGGACTTGGGTGGCTCCACAGAAAACAGAAAATAAGCTGGATACTAAAACAGGCAGTAGTTCTAAACAGACATTTCTCAACAGAAGACATATAATAGCTCAATATCATGAGTTACTAGAGAAATGTCAATCAAAGTGACAATAAGCTTCCCAGGAAGAATGGCTATCACCCAAGAAATGCTAAAGATAATATATATAGTCATGATGTGAAGAAAAAGGAGCCCTTTGTCTTGTTGGTGGGAATATAAGATAGGGCAAGCACTATGAGAAATAGTGTGAGAGAGCCTCAGAAAGTTAAAGCTAGAACTCTCATGTAATCCAGAGTCCAACCACTATATATACATCCAAGGAAAATGAAAGTCCTATTTCAAAGAGACATCCACCCTCCTCCTATTCAAAACAGCCAACAAATAAAAAGCAACCTACATCTCCAAAAACTGGTGAGTAGATAAAGAAGATGTGGTATAGATACACAATGGAATACTATTCTGCCATAAAATCATGTGGAATTCTCATTTGCAGCAACATGGATGTCACTGGAGATCGTTGTGTTACATTAAGTAAAATAAACCAGGCTCAAAAAGACAAAGGGTGTACTGCACAGTCTCACTCATACGTGGTATCTGAAGGACATGATCTCATAGAAATTGAGAGATAAATGGTGGTTACCAGAGGCCAGGGAGAGCTGTGCAGCAGGAACAAGGGATAAGAAACAGTTGGTCAATGCCGACTAAACTCTAGTTAGGTGAAAGTAAGAACTTCTAGTTGGCAATTGCACAGATTCCGATACATGAAAATAATGTCCTCTACCTTTCAACAAGCAAGAAAAACAATCTAGAAAGTTTTAACCATAGAAAAATAACTGATGTTTGATGAAATGAATATTTACCTGATTTTACCATCAGACAAAATACACACACATTGAAATATGACACAGGTCCCTGATAGTATCTACAATTGTTATGCTTCTTGTATCCACTTATAATGTTTAATAAAAATTTAGACCTAAAAAATTAACTTATTTCATTTTTACAACCACATGAGATAGATGTCAGTGTTGTCTCCAATGAATATGTGAAAACTTAAGGAAATAAGCTATGTAGGATAGCTCCTTTCTTCAGTGGCAGAATTGGGTCCATTCATCTGTGGTTCCACAGCCCAAACAATGCTCCAGAATGCCTCGGCACTCTGGAAATATAGGAATGTGTTTATAATGCAGTGCCTCCATGCTGTAATGATAGAGATCTGATGCTTTAATGCCAAGACAGCTCACCCTAAGGCACTATTTCCTGACTGCCAGTTCAGGTGCCAGGCTCTTTGGAATTGGTCTGAAATCTCATGCATGCTTCCAACTCCATTACCTCTGGATCATTTGTCTTCAGGCTTCTTAAGTCTCTATACCCCTAGCGATCTCAAGGCAAAGCTGAAGATATGAAGTGAAACATCTTAATTCAAACAGGATCTCTCTGTGTGAGACAGGCTACCATGACATGGATCACTAAGTGGGTGGTTATTCAGATGACTAGTTTTTGTGTTGGATAATTTGGCTGAAGGTTGTAAAGGTGTGAAGACACAAATATGTGGAAACACTTTGTCTTTTTCTTATGCACTTCAATTAAATCCATCCTGGATTCATGATTTCGACCCTCTGTGTCCCAAGCATATTTTTGCTACCTGATTCCAGGCTTCAGCCTTAACTTTATTTTGCTATTGTTGGGCACAGTGTGCTTACTGCTAGATTTGGTTTAGGAATAGTATTGACCAAGTATTCTACTCCCTTAGGATCTTCTTCCTAGTGAATTAATGATTCGAATCAATGTGCTGAAGTCTCCAAATAAAACTAAAGAGTTGTCTGTGTCTCTCGTTTATAGCAACAGTTTTTGACTCTTTTATTTTAGGACATTGTTAACTTTAATGATATGTTTATGCTTTCTTTATCTTCATAAATTGACATTTATCACACATAGTTCCATTTGATTGTCTTTCATAATTAGCTTTTACCTAAAATTTACTCTGTCTAATAGTAGAATAGTTATGTAGTTCTCTATTGATTACTGTTCTACTGGTATAATTTGATCATTCCTTTTCATCTTCTGTGTGTACAGCAAAAAGTAATCACATGATTGTTTAATCCCATATATCAATCTCTGCCTTGTAATTGGCATCTGGAGAGGAGTGAAGAACTTTTTGTCTTTTGCTTCTTTTTATTTTATTTTACTTTTATTGACAAACAAATATCATTGAGATTGTTTCAAATCTTATTAATAGGAGAGTTTCAATAATTAACACATTGTACATAGTTATCTTCTTAGTGGTTATCCATAATACAAGAAGCAGACAGGATTCCCTGTCCAAACACTATTAGTACAAATTTTCTTCTCATTGAATTAAGTGAAAGTAGTTGTATATGTATCTTAACTATTCTGTATATGCAAATACAAAATGGTACTTTTTTTGTAGCCTCTTTATTTGTTTAGTCCTATTAGACACGGATATTCCATTGGCATCTAAATACTATAGGTGCATGAATTCAGCAAAATAATCCATGACAGTCCAGCAATCCACAATAGTAGTGGATTATCCTCAGAAATTGATTTGAACACTTCACAGCTCAGTATATTAAAATGGCTTTACATTATATACCTCATTTTTATACTTTTCTGCTGGATGGTTAAGAGCAAGATAAAGAAAGACCCGTATAACAAGAAATGTAACATTTCTATCTGATAAGGTCAATCAAGTCCCCTCAGGATTTATCCTGTAATCCTGTACCACACTTTGTAGATCCTTTGTCAGTGTCAACCTGTGGATGAGTCACGGCCATTGCTTGACCAATTTGCTCTCTGTGAAAGAATGTCTTCTCTCTATGTGACTCTCCCCAGGCACAGTATACATCATTGATCACATTCCTCTGTGGCTCCATAATCTCCTTGATTAGAAAATTTGGTGCACAACTGAGTTCCATTATGTTACAGTACAGGTTCTCCTATGTCCTGAGTCTTCACCGATCTCTCAAGGGCCAAAATGTTGGCTGACCTTGCAGCATTTCCTTTTCTCCAATTTTTGATATGCAAACTTAGGTTGTTAACCCTCCAGAAGAGAAGCTTATTATTACCCTGCAACATATGCATTTCAGTTTACCCTTGCTAACTGTAAATATCAGGCATTGTAGGCATAACATGGAACCTGTATTTTCCATCAAGTATTGACATATTAAACTTTAAGTCCCTACAGAATATGAGGAAAAAAACAGCTTAAAAAAGTAGGAATAAACACTTACATATATTTACACAGAAATTTAAATATATATCCATATACAGCACTGTAGCAGGACTGTCCTATGACATTTTTCCCAGTGATTTATTTTTCATTTATTACCCCTTATTTAAAAACAAGAACTTTTATATGAAAGTATAGTAATAAGTGATATATCATGACAAGGAGTACGTATTTAGAAGGCCAGAATGATGGCGTTCCAAGCATGACCCTTCTATTGCACATTGCTACCTTCAATGCAGTTGCTTGGTTCACAGGTATAAGTATGTATAGTTAGTCAGGGTGAGAATCCTACCAATTAACTGATAGTTTTTCAAAATCTAATGATGTTTCTCAGGATCATTTTCTTACCCCCCTAGTGTGTATAAATGTATGGTTTTGCCCTGTCATGTTTCCCAGCTTTTCTCCTTGCACTCTCATTGCCCAATCCTCAAGTTCTCACTTTACTTTTAATTGAGTTATAACTTTATATTTGTAATTATTCTTTTGAGGACTTATACTAGGGAGACTATATGATATTTGGCCACATGGGTCTAGATTCTTTCACTTATAAGTATATCTTCAAATGCCATCCACTTAAATATGAAGGTTTCAAGTGTATCATTCTTTATACCTGTGTAATACTCCATTGTATGACAACACTAAAACTTTTTCAACTATTATTCATGTAACAGGCATTTGGGTTGTTACCAAGATTTGTCTATAACAAATGGTGCTGCTATAAACATAGGTACACATATATCACTATAGTATGACATTTTCAGTTCCTCTGGGAAAATTCCCAGTGGGCAGATAGCTGGCTTGAATGGGATTTAAAATCCTAGTTTTCTAAGAAGTCTCCAAACTGATTTGCATAATGGTTGCTCCAGTCTACATTCCCACCAGCAGTGGAGAAGTGTTCCCTTTTCCCCACATCCTCTCCAACATTTGTTGTTGGTTGACTTCTTTATGATAGCCATTCTTTCTAGAGTGAGATGGTGTCTTAGTGCTGTTTCTATTTGCATTTCACTGATGGCTAGTGATGTGGAGCATTTTTTCATATATTTATTCACTTCTTTAGTTTTGTCCTCTGAGAAATGTGTGTTCATCTGGGGTGCCAAATTTTGGATTGGGTCTTTAAATTGAGGGGCCCTAATGTTTATTAGTTCCTTAAAAATTCTAGACAGCAGACATTTATCTGAGTGTTTATGAGTTAGGAATTTTTTGAAATTTCTGGATTGTCTATTCACTTTGTTGTAATTTACCTTGATGTGCAAAAAATTTCTCAATAAGAGGTGGTCCCAGTTGTTAATTCTTTCAAGTAAGACCAGTGCAATTGGATTTTTTTTCACGAACTCTTTGCCCACCCTATGTCTTCAAGAGTTCCTCCTATTTTCTCTTCCAGGAGATTGAGTTCATAGCTATGATTTTCCCTCTGATAACTGCTTTCATCGCATCCCATAAATTCCAACAAGTTGTGGTTGAATTTTCATTGAATTGTAGATATTGTTGAATTTCTTGTTTAATTTCATCTGTGACCTATGGATTGCTGAGTAGGGTGTTGTTTAATCTCCATGTATTTAGCGGGTTTTTCTAGTTTCTTTTGTTTTTTCAAAAGAAAAATTCCAGTTTCAATGCACTGTGGTCTATTTTAGAAAACCCATGTGCAGACGAAAAAAATGTGTATTCAGCTGTGGTTGAGTGGAACACTCTGTATATGTCCACAAGGTCCATTTGTTCCAAGCTCTGGTTCATTACTGCTACTTCTTTACTAATTTTTTGTCTGGCTGATCTATCTTTTTTAGATAAGGGGGTGTTAAGGTCTCCTGTTAAGATTGTCGTCTTGGATATTAGATTTTTCATGTCCATTAAGATTTGTCTTATATAGTTGGGTGCTCCTGTGTTTGGTGCACAGATATTTATGAGTGTCACCTCTTGCTCTTGAATTTTTCCTCTAACCAATATATAGTGGCCTTTTATATTTTTTTTAATCCTTCTTAGTTTGAAGTTAAGACGGTCTGAGAACAGAAATGCTACCCCTAATTTTTTCTGAGGTGCTGAGCACATAGTATTGTTTTCCATCCATTGACTTTAATCCTATAAATGTCTTTTTGAGGTGTGTTTCTTGTATACACAATATTGTTGGGTTTTGTTTCCTAATCCACTGTGCCAGTCTATTTCTCTTAATTGGTGAATTGAGTTCATTTACATTGATGGTTTTAATCAAAATGTGATGACTAATGATTGTCATGTTATTTATCTACTGTTGTTTACTCCTTTTTGTCCTGTGTTTTATTGTTTGTCCTATTTATTTGGTTCCTTACATTCTCATTCGTGGAATCCTGGTCATTGTGGTCCCTCTCTAGAACATCTTTCAGTAACCTGTGTAAGGATGGCTTTGTCATCATGAAATTCTTTAGTTGTTCTTTGTCATGGAATTATTTCACTTCTCCATCAAACTTTAGAGTTTTGCAAGGTATAGTATTATGGGCTGGAATTTTTTTTCATAGAGGACTTGAAGTACTCTGCTCCATGCTCTTTTGCCTTCATAGTTTGTGTAAAGAAGTCAGCTGTAGTTCTGATGGGTTTTCCATTGAATGTGATCTGCTTCTTGTGCTGGACTTTTAGGATCTTGACTATTACAGGTCTTGCTGTGTTTTTAATTGTGTTGAAGTTATTTGGCACTCTGTATGCCTCAGTTACCTGAATGTCAGATTGTTTCCTCATATTTGGGAGGTTTTCTGCTATTACTTCTGCCTATATTCTTTTTTTTTGGTCTGGAAACTGACTTAATATATATAAAACTTTTGTACCCACTCCCCTATAGCACCAGACTATACAGTAGTCAGCAGCTGACTCCAGAAAGCAGCCCTTGTGTATTGTGGGGCTGCTCAGCTACCCAGCCAGACTCCAGATGGTTGTGCACAGGAAGCCAGGGTCTTCACCCGGCCATGGCCTGGGGCAGGCTGGACCCTGGGATGTCCTGTGTGTCTGCAGGCCCAGTGTTGTAGCCCAGCTTCCTCATGTCCTTGGTTACCACGTTGAAAAGTAGGGTGACAAAGCCCTGAGAATGGACTTAGGTCACTTCCCGGCCTTCACCCTGTGCCATCACCTTAGGGTCCGTGTACTCAGGCCGTCGTCCCATGAACCAGCTTGTAAACTTCTGCAGTTTAGATGTAGACTCTGGCACAAACATGGCGATGGTCCTTTTGTGCCTGCCAGGTGAGAAAGGCACATGCACTGCCCCTCGGACAGCGTCATTCCCAGACATGTCTGGTCCATACACGCTGAGCACAATCTGTGGCCAGCCATAGGGGTTTGTGCTCTTAAAGGTGACATCAATGGGGAAGTTCCACACCAGCACTTGCCGCACATCTTGGCTCTTGATTGTGATCTGTGAGATCCCCTCCTCCAGGCCCGCTGTGGGTGCCCAGTGCTGGCCGCACACAAAGCAGTACTTGCACTAGAGGTCATCATACTCTGGAAACTGGGCACTCTCCACCTGGCCATTTACCATGAGCAGGAAAACACTGGGATTTGCCACGGCCGTGGCAAGGGAAAAGCCTCGTATGAGCCTGCCCATATTCTTTTCATATCATTTTTCTTGACTCCTTCATTCTCATTGATGCCTACTAGTATCACATTATTCATCTTTGCATCATCTTGAAGGTGACAGATTTTTTTTCCTCCATCCTAGTTGTTTTGAAGAGATCTTTTCTTACCTTTTCGCTAGCTGCACCAGCATCTTCAAGATCTGAAACTGTCTTCATTCTCACTCAAACGGTTTTGCAGGCTTGTGATTGAGATTTTAATCTATTTGACTGTGCTTCATGCGATCTATTTCTTTCCTGTATTCCTCATTCAAGGAATCTGTCATTTTTCTACTCTGCTCTATTTTTTTATCAATGTCTTCTTTAGAAGCATTTATTAATTCTTTTAGTGCAGTTCTTTTCAGATTGGTTTTCCTCCATATGTTTCTGCATTTGATTCCTTAGTTCAGATGCTATGAATTCAGAGATTTTTTTTTATTCCAGAAATTAATTCTACTCTGAGTTCCTGTATACTTTTCTGCTGTTGCTTATTTACTTATGACGCTATTAATTTGAACATTTCAGCTGAGCTACTGTCCTCTCCACTTGTTCTGGGTGAGCTTTGTGTTTCCTGCATATGTTTCTGTATTTGATTCTGTACTTCAGATGTTATAAATTCAGAGATTTCTTTTTTTTACTTTAGAAATTAATTCTGCTCTGAGTTCCTCTATATCTTTCTGCTGTTCTTTTTTTTATTTCCGATGCTATTAATTCATACATTTCAGCTGAGCTAGTGTCCTCTGCTCTTGTTTTGGGTAGGCTGAAGGCCTGAGATTGCATTTTTCTCTTTGTTTATATCGTTTCATATAGCTCTGACGTCTGACCTTTGGTGTAGAGCTTTGGTGTAGTTATAACCTTAGTACCTAATGAAATTCAGGTACCAATATGCCAAGTTCTAGTTCATGTAGTTATGCCTGGCTTGGGTCTGGCTGCTGTGCTCAGCTTCTTCCTGTTGCTGCTCCTGGAGGTGAGCCTGTTGTGCCTCCTTTGGCAAGATGTTCTGCTCCTGGATTAGCTGCATGATTTTGACCCTAGTCTCATGCACAGACTTAAACTGAAAAGTGTTGCCCCAGGCCTATATATGAGGCCTGGTTGGGTCTAGAGGAGTATGGGAGTGGGGAACAGGAGCGCAGAAGCTCTCCCACACATTCACTGGCCTGAGCTTTGGAGGGTCTTCAGGGCTCCCAAGTGGGTAATGGATGTTCTCACTCATAGTGCGGGCTGTGCTGGGTCTGGAGGGGTGGGGCAGGTCCAAAGGACGTGGAGAAAAGTCTCTCTCATGCAGTGGGCCTGGTCTTAGTCTTGCAAGCACAGGACAGTGCTGAAGCTCTCTGACACACTCACAGGGCCTGGGATTGGTCAAATCTGACTATATTTTGCTTCTTAACCATACAAACCCACTTCTTAAAGTACAGATAAGCATGTATACAGTGTAAACATGTTATTGGAATACTTGAAATAAAAATTGCCATTACATTTTTTGCTTTTTTTCACAAGGTATCTTTCCCCCTTTGAGTTTATAAAAGAACATTGTCATAGCACAAATGTCAAAAGTAGGGCAGAGAAAAGCTCAAAATACCAATTTGGTCATCTAAGCTCATTTAAAAATGACTGACCCACGTGCCAGCAACATAGTTCAACAGGCTAATTGCCTTCTTAAGCAAGCGCAGGGACTGAGGTCACTCTCCAACGCTACAAGTAGCCCTGCCAGCCTAGCCCTCAGGTGCAATGAGCCAGGGACTGAGACCTTGCATAGTGGTGCATGTCTGTAATCCCAGTGCTGGGGAGGCTGAAACAGGAGGATTACTACAAGTCCAAGCTGTATAGTGAGACACTGTACCAAATACATTTAAAAAGAATTCACTGATTGATCCATAGCAATGTCTACAAAAATAAATCCTCTCTTTACTAATAAAAACAAAAAAGTATTTGAAAATAATTTTTAAAACCCGAAATCTTGGAAGTTTTGATTCTTTATTTTCTGTTGCAAACACACACTGTACCTTTGGTCATATGGCATTGAAGATGGTACTGCCAGGAAGGTCGACAGGCTTCTCTACCAATGTGACTCTGAGACAGAAAGCAGAGAGTGAACCATCTCCATGGCCTTTTTCAGTTGAACCCTTCCTTTCCCGTCATCCTCACCAATCATCCTCATGAGTCTTCTGCCTCTGAGGGTCAACCCCACCTTCAGCTGTTCAAAGCAGCCTCAACCTCACCTTCACCCCTGTCTTCCTCAGGATCTTCTTCCTCCTCCCCTTCCTCACCCTTCTTCCTCCTCATCATCGACCTGAGTGCTGGCCTCCTCCTTTCCAGTTTCTTCATTAGCAGTGCCATGAGCAGGGAGCCCTCTCTTCTACAACATTTTTTTCCCCTGTAAATCATATGGTGCTCTCGGAACTGGTACTCGTGGTGGGGCACGCCCGGAATCCAGAGCAGTTCAGCACACTAGAAGAAAGCTGCCAGGCCCATGCAGAGCCCACAGAGGGAAGACGGCTCCCAAGAGCAGCAGCAAGGCCTTTCATACGTGTATCTCTTGCTGATTTTTTGTTGAAACGTGCTTATGCTTTTCTACAGCTCTTAAAATGCATTTCCTTTAGATTTTTGACTTCTTTGAAAAGTCTTTGTCTAGTAAGTCTAGTATCAGTGTCTCTTCAGACACACTTTATAGTGACTTTTTTCACTTATGAAAATGCATACTTTCTTTTTTGCTTTGAATATCTCAAAATTTTTGTTAAAAATTGAATATTTTAAATAATTTGGCAATTCTGAATTCTGTTTTACCACTTTCATTGTTTGTTGTTATTGCCATATTTTATGGTTACTATTGTTTTAGTGGCTTTACTGAACTAATTCAGTAATATATATATTCTTTGTCACATGTCAACACTAAACTCTCTGCTTTGTTAACTTATGGGCTAAGAATTGGACAAGGAGTTTATTAATGTCTGGGATCCATCTATCTCCCATTCTTTGCTTCTTTTACTTTTTTTTTTTTTTTTTTTTTTTTTTTTTGCACCCAGGATTGAACTCAGGACCTTCAGCTTGCCAGGCAAGTGCTTAAGCCACAAAGCTATCTCCCAGGCTCTATCCCCCATTCTTTGATGAGGGGTTTCACCTATGTACTGAGGTCTTCAACACAGCTAGAGTTAGCAGTTCTGTCTTATCCTTCAGTCCCTCCTGAGTGTGGCCTTAAAGTCAGTTACTGGAGAAGGCTTAGACCTTTCCTGACTTGACACACATCCCATGACAAGCATCTAGGCTTCCAGAGCCTAGACATTTGTTGAAGGAATTTTTCAGAGTGCTGTGTGGATGTATCATTCACCAGCTTCTCCTGCTCTATTAAGCAATGTCCCTAGATGGTTTTCAGTAAATGTTCCCGAGGGAAAAGCTGTTCAGTAGCACAGTCTGAGATGGAATTCACCCTGGGAGGCTCTCTCAGACAGGAACTTTGTTCCCACCCTGTTCCACTCCCTCTAGTGGCTGCCAGGCTTCTGGCTCTCACTGTGAATACAGACTTCATTTTCAAAGCTGCCATGCAATTGGAAATGGTGTGCAAATGTGAATGGGGAAAATCAAAGGTGCATAGCTCAAACTCCTCTCACAAGGAGTCAGCTCTTTCTCTTTAATAAATGCTCCCCAATTTCTTCAAATCTTTGATTAACTTCTAAGGCATTGAGAGAGTTAATTCTCCTTATTTTATTTATTTATTTATTTATTTATTTATTTATTTATTTATTTAATGGAAGAACAAATAGCAATGCGACAGTTTCAAGACAAATCATCAGGACAGATTCGATAAATTAATACATTACAAACTGTTTTCTTAATGTTTTGGTATTGTACAAGGTACATACATGGTATTATATTTACATACAGTATTATAGCAGATGTCTCTATAATTCTTATTTTAATTATTCTTACTTTAGGAGAAGAGAGGCTTTTCAGAAGGTCATTATTCCATCACTCTCACTGATTCCAAACTGAACTCATTTTAGTCAGTATTCTTTTGCTTTACTTGGCCCACTTGGTTCTTGGACTGGCCCTTGCACTCTCTTACATTCCAGTTTCTCATTGCCCGCCTTCAGCCCAGGCATTTTTTTCACCATGTCAGGTTTGCAAGTATGTTCACTCACTTCTACCACCATTGGCCTTTGGTTTCATTGAGGGGTTTTGTCTCCTATTCTCTATGTTACTTCATCAGTGTGCAAACTGCTCTTCTGCAGCACCTGACTGCTCTAGGCTTTTCACTGACCCACAGCCACACAATCTTCCAGAAATACCATCCAACCATCTTCACTCTTCAAAGCCCTTCTATCAATCAACCTCCCCTTCAGGACAAAGCATTACCATAGCACGGAATCCCGCTGGATCTGCCGCTGGACCTATGCTTCAGTCTTGCAACCTTTATCTTAACCATATACCAATATGCAATTTCATATAGATTCTGTGCTTTTATTAGTATTCCTGTCCTCTGTCCTCCTGGAAAATAAACTCATCGTTAATTAATTCAGCATACATTTTCTAAGTACAACATTTGCTGTGTGGCAGAATCTACACAAGGATAACAAAAAATAAACAAGGCAGGCAAGGTACTCCTTTCTATGCCTCTAATATTCACAGAAAGAACCAGATAGTCATCAAGTAAACAGATATATAATTGGATCACTATGGAATGCTGCAGCTTCAGTGAGAAGAAACCTCATTTGGTTGGAATGAAACTTTCTCTTCCAATAAACAAACCTTTGAACCCAGGAGTAGAGGACGGCAATTAGCCAATAGTGTGCGAGAGCATAGAGGCATTCAGGATAAAAGCTCTGAGGCCAAAATGAAACTCGCAGAGAAATGAAAATACAGGAAAAGTTATCTCAGACACCTCCACCTATTCTAGTGAGTATTACACACGCAAGCATGCTCACACTCTCAAGCATGCACTCACGCGCGCGCGCGCGCACACACACACACACACACACTTAAGTTCCTCAAGTGAGTAACTGCTGGAGGGACCAGCTGACAGATGGGAAACCCTTGCACAGAGCTATGACAAGGGGGAGTCTGTGGGAAAAGGTGCTGTTATTTAGCTGGCCCACCCCTGCTGAGTGAGTCCAAAGTTTCCCTTGGATTCATTCCCACCTGAACTTCCACCCTTAGAAGCTGAAAAGGCCTTTTACATTCATGTTTTATACAAAGAAAGAGATGGGGATGATGTGGCAGCTGATTAGGGCTGGGCATGGAGAAGAAACACATATATGTTTGTGTGCTAGCTTGTAAAATGATTATATTTTGAAAATAAATTTAAAACCTTCCATCCACGTTCCTCTTAATTGTGACCCAGCCAAGCAACATCCTTTGTGGGTGAGGGCTAAAGGAGTGGGGAAGTGCTCCACCGAACAGAGTGCTGACCAAGGTGGTCATGAGCCCTGGCCTCTTGCTGAGCAAGCAGCTAGTAGGCAGGCTCGTGGCTGGGAAGCAGGGCTGGTTGTGGAAACGGAACCATAGCTGCATGGGCCTGAGGACATCCTCCCTGACCCTGGAACGCTTTGATCCTTTTATTTAACAAGGAAATATTGAGTATCTACAATGTACCAGCCCATGATCTAGATTCAAAAATACATCCGTGAACAAATGCAAACCCCTTGTGGAATTGTATTTTAATGAAGGGCAGGCAACACGTGAATAAATAAATGGCCAGCATGAGAAATGGGTCAAAGATTACTGAGTGCTATGGAGTAGAAAAAGTCCAGGAAGGGAAGTAAAGTGCTAAGGTGACGATGTGCTTTGTCCTGCTGAAATGGAGTGAAGAACTACTGGACCACTTGAAATGACTAGAAATGTGGAAAACATAAATAAAATGATAGTTTTCAGGTCACCAGTGATAAATGACAATAAATGAAGGAAGCAAATTTACTACCAGGAGAGTTTCTGGATGTGGTGGTAGGAGAATGAATTCAGGCAGGGCCCAGATGCTTTCGGACTTAGGCAGCTGATGCCAAGAACCTGGACAGGCCAAGGCAGCTCAGGGTTTCAGGAGAGAGTAACAGAGGGCACAGAGCTGTCCAGAGAGGCATGCAGAAAGCCTGGTGTTCCTCACAGTCCACCCACTGGGAGCATCCGGCCAAGCGCTGCCCTCCACATGCCTATAAGGAAATCGCCAAAAGCTGAGGAGAGAATGGCCTTGCGGGGGAAGGATGCTCACTATGCCCAAAAGGCTGTCATTCTGGAGAAGAAATCAGAAAGATGGGGTGGCAACACTTCACGCTGGGACTTACAGATATTAGGAGACCTTGGTCTTTTGCTCCAAATGACATAGGCTCTGGGAAATTTTGAGCTCACCAGGGGAAAAATGGCTTGAAGAACAATCCGAGAATTTGCGACTGTTTTTAGGAAAGCCTTTCCAAGGCCCGTGTGCTAAGGGCTTGCTCCCTGCAGTAGTTAGTTCTTTGGAAAGGAGGAGGAGGTGTTAACAAGAGGACTGAAGCTGAAGTCCTGAGGCCACTGGTGGCCAGCTCACAAAGGTGAGCGTGGGACCCCAGCCTTTCCACTTTGAATACAGCACCTGTGTCCTGGCCATTGAGGGGAGCATCACTCTGCTAAATCCTCCTATGCTGCCCTGGCCAAAGGCCCAGGGCATGGTGCCTACCAATTGTGGACTCCAACTTTCAGAACCCTGAGCAAAAAAAGCATTTTCTCCTGTAAGTTACAGGCCTCAAGAGAAAGATAGCACAGTCAAAATAAAGAATAAATTCTAGGGCCCAGAACAAAGACAATGGGACACTTCAGAGATTATTTTTATTATTGAGACAGAAGATGAGGGTGGCCAGGACCATGAAAGAGCTATGGAGCTGTTAAGAATCATCAGATTCTGGATGTATTTTGAAAAGCTCTAAAGAATTGTTGAATAATTTGTTCCAAAATATGAGACTGTCTTAATATTAGAAATTGTGCAAATAAACTTGGATACATTTGTCCTTCTTTTTGGCTGAGTAGTACTCCATTTTGTATGTAAACATTTTCTTTACCCCTTCATCTGTTGATAGCAGCTGCCATAATTTAGCTACTGGGAATGGCACTGCTATGAACGTGGCATATATGTGTCATTGTACTATGGTGATGTTCATTCTTTCTGGAAATGACTCTGAAGAGGAAGAACTAGATCAAAAGGAATTTCTAATTGAGCAATGTATAGGAAAATGTGGATCTTGATACCATGATGCTAAATGAAGTGCATCAAATAAAGATAGGTAAACATCATGTAGCTTCTCTAAATGTAATTTGAAGAACACAATAAAGGAGGGAGGGCAGGAAGCAGGGAGCTGGACTCCATGAAGACTCGAAGCTCTGGAAGAACAGGGAGTGAAACTAAAGGAAGCTAAAGTGTCTGTGAGGTGATATTTTATGTACCAGCTTCCCAAGATGAACCCACTTATTATATATTTCAAAGGTAAACCCAACAATTTTTAAGAGCATAAAATTGCCTTCTTACTGAAGGCAATTTGTTTATGTTCTTTTCACTGGGCTAAGGTGTAAAGATTGGAGACCTGAGGTAGATAGTGAAAGTGAAATAGAAAGAACAATTTCTGAGGCCTAGGTCAGCCTAATTAGCTTAGGAAACACTAGTGCTCTGTGTGGCCCACCCTCACCTTCCTCAACTCTCTCGATTAGAATGTGATTTTCCTCCCTGCTTTTCCTTCTACCTTCCATTTAGAAATCTCATTCAAAGGAATGGAAATGATTTGAGATAGAATTTAGTTATTCCTAATACGTCAGACAAACTGCCTGCCAGTGCTATCCCAGATTCATGCATTATTCTACTAAGTAGTTCATCAAATTCATGAGCAAACAAAGTGAAGCCATGTATCATTTTAACACATTCTTAAATAGTGTACAATGAAGTTCACAATTCATTACTGGGAATTATAGAGAAAGTGAATAAAAATTTTCAACAAGACAAAAAATATTATCTGCATCAAGATATAGCAAAAATAAAAAGACAGTAAAAAAAACTGTTAGACTAATAAGACATTTTAATAATGGGACTAATTTAATGTTATGTGTTTTAAAAAATTGTTGTTTTATACCAAAGCAATAAATGAAAAGTTATAATATTAACATCATTTTTTTATTTTAAAGAGAAAAAAAAATTTCAAGACAGGACAATAAGGGACTAACAATGGTTAATATTTTGCACATTTTTATCTTTAAATTAGTTGCTCAGGGTATAATATATATACCTTCCCTCTTTGCTTCATTCTCTCATCCAGTTTCTCTTTTAAAGTTTCTTCCCATTTAACAATATACAGTGTTTATACATGTGTGTCTGGTTTATTTCACTTATGAGTATGGTCTCTAGCTGCATCCATTTACCTATAAATGTGTCCAGTTTATTCTTTATAGCTGAGTAATACTCCACTGTGCAAAAATACCACATCTATTTTACCTATTCCTTTGTTGACGGGCATCTGGGTTGTTTCTAAGATTCAGCTATTACACATTGTGCTGCTGTAAACATGGGTGCACATATATCACTGTGATAAGATGTTTTTACTTCTTCTGGGAAAATAATCAGAAAGGAAAGAGATGAGTCAAATGGGACCACAAATCCTAGCCTTTTGAGGACTCTCCACACTGATTTCCACAGTGGTCGAACCAGCTTACAGTTCTGCAAACAGTGAAGAAGTGTTCCTTTTTCCCAACAGCCACGCTAGAATTTGTTATTGGTTGATTTTTTATAATGGTCATTCTTTCTGGGGTGAGATGGAATTGCGGTGTTGCATTCATTTGAATCTCTTGAAGGCCCAGTGTTGTTGAACATTTTTTCATATATGTATTTGCCCTTTGTATTTTTTCATCTGAAAAGTCTGTATTCATCTCAGATGCCCATTTTCTGATTCAATATTTAAACATGAGACATCTGCATTTTTTTGGTTCTTTTTTTTCCAGGTGTGGAGTGGTGCCAGGTTTATTGGCACGGCCTCCAGAAGGTGTTGGGCCTCCTGGTGGTGAAGCGGGCCTTGCGCTGGCAACGCAGGACTGGGTGGGACAGCGGAAATTTGATCTTGGAGCCATGGTACTGCTTGATAGTGGCCAGCGGCACTTGCTGTCTGCGATCTCCTCCACCTTCATGATCTGGATGGAGTGGGAGTGGGCCCTGTGCCAGGCACCCATGTCCCGTCAGCACTGGGTGATGGCGCCTGCTGTGGTCAGGTCCCGGTACTCCCGGCACACATTGGGTATCACTGTGGGAATCTAGCGCAGCCAGATACCAAAGTTTTCCACACGCAGTGGAGTCTTCTCAAGCTCCTGCCCATAGTAGACGACCTCCCCTGAAGGTTTCTTCATCTTCTTCAGCTGGAGCACCAAGTACCAGACACGGGACTTGGCGACAACACAGTTGTGTGCGAAGATCTGCATACGGCAGAGAGGAGACCTGAGGCCCTTTGGGGTAGGTAGGCAGTGGCCCACCACCTTGTATTCCTCAAGTGTGCACGAGGCTTCATGACACTCCCTTCTTGCTTGCTACCACCCACAAAAAAGGCTTGAGTTTTTTTAAATGTTCTCAATAGTCCTTGTCTGAGGAAGACCTGGTAAATATTTTTTTTCACGTTGTGGGTTGTCTCCTCATTCTGTTGGTAGTTTCTCTTGCTTCAGGCAAGCTTTTCAATAAGAAGAGATTCTAGTTGTTAATTCTTTGTGATAGTCCCTATGCAGTCAGGGTTTTATTCAGTTTTTGCCTACACCGATGTCTTTCAGTTTTACCTACTACATCTTCCAATAGATTTAATGTTTCTGTTTTAGCATTTATATTTTTGTTCCATTTCAAATTTAGCTTATTGCATGGTTGAAGATAGGGGTCCAATTTTAATCTTTGACATGTACAGAACCAACTTTTCCAATAGCATTTATTAAAGAGGCTATGTGTTTGGCACCTTGTCAATGATAAAGTGGTTGAGTATGTCTGGAATTGTTACTTTTTATTTTAATCTGTTCCATTGATCTTGAGGTCTGGTTTTTTGTTTTGTTTTGTTTTGTTTTGTTTTTGCCAGTATTATTCTGTTTTTATCATAGTAGCTTCATAGTATGATTTCAGGGCTTGTGATCCTCCCTGACTTGCCTTTGTTACCCAGAATTCCTTCTACTGTTCTATTACTCTTCAGTTTCTAAATGAATTTTAGGATTGTTTTGTCTAATTCTGTGAGATATGCTGTTAGAGCTATGATCAGAATTGCAATAAATCTGTATAACAGTTTTGGAAGTTTAGCCATTTTCACTATTGGAAGTATAGCCATTTTCACTATACTACTTCTTTCTACCCAATAGCAAGGGATATCTTTTCACTTTCTTATCTCTGCTTCAAGATGATACTTTTTCAGAGTACTGTAGTTTTCAATGTAGAAGTCTTTTACATCCTTTACATGATTCCTAGGTGTTTCTATTTTTTTTTTTTTGGATGCTATTGTGAATTTGTTTTTTTCTAATTTCTCAGTGAGCTTGTTATTTGTGTATGGGAAGGTTATTGGTTTTGTGAATCCCTGGGATGAATTCCACTTGATCATGGTGCATGATTTTCTTGATGATTTGCTGAATTCCGTTTGCCAGTGTCTTAATGAAGATTTTTGCATCTATGTTCATTAGGGAGGTTAGCCTTTAATTTTCTTTCTTAGTTGGGTCCTTCTCCAAATTTAGTATCAGGGTAATGCTTACTTCCAAGAATGAATTTGGGTACACTGGTTCCCTTGCAATTTTATTCAAGATTTTGAGAAACACTGGTGTTAGGTCTTCTGTAAATTTCTTGTAGAATTTGTCAGGGAATCTGTAAGGGCCTGGGCTTTTCTTTTTTGGTAGGTTTTTAGTTATATCTTTGATTCATTCATTGATATTGGTTTATTCAGGGTTTTTGTATCCTCTTGATTCAGCTTTGATAATTCATATGTACTTAGTAATCTGTCTACTTCATCTCTGTTTTCCATCTTATTAGAACACAAGTTTTCAAAGTAGGTGTAGATGAACTTCTGGATTTCTGTAGGGTCTGTTGTGATTTTTACCTTTTTCATTCCAAATTGCATGGTTTGAGTCCTTCCTTATTTTGATGAGGTTGTTATTGATTTTATTTAATCTTTCAGGAACCAACTCTTCGATTAATTGACTATATTGTTTTCATCTTCAATGCCTTAATTTCTGCTCAGCCTTATAATCTCCTCCCTTATATGAGCTTTTGGCTTTACCTGATCTTTTTCTAGAAGTTTGAGATTTGTCATCAAGTTGTTTGTGTTTGTTCTCTTTTCTTGATATGGAAATTTATTCCTATAAACTTCATTTATACTATGAATATCTCTTCCTCTTGGATTTTTTGTTTACAAGGATGTAGTAACCTTTTCTATCTCTTTGTCTTGGCTTGAAATTCATTTAGTCTGCAAATAGGATAGACATTCTTACCTTTTTCTGTGTCCCTATTGCATAGAATGTTGTTTTTCATCCTTTGACTTTCAGTTTATAAATTTCTTTTTGAATTAAATGTTTCTTCTTTGCAACATATTGTTGGATCTTGCTTCTTGATTCAATCTATCTATCTTTTAAATGATGAAGTGAGACTACTAAAATTGATGGTTACAATTAATGAGTATTGATTTATCTTTGTCATGTTATTTTCCTGTTGTTGATTCCTCCTCTATTTTTCTCCTCCTTCTGTTTGTTCACCTTACCCAGTGGATTCCTTCTGTTGAAGTTAATAGAGTTGCAGTTGTTATTATCACTTTCTAAAATATCCTTCGAGCCATTTTGGAGTGCTAGATTGGTAGTTATAAATTTTAAATCCCTTTTAAAAGTACAAAATTATTTAAAATCCTCAAAAAGAATTGTGCTGCATTTGTATTAGCAGTACTTGTATATAATGTGTAGAATTTATACTATGTCAAAAATGTGCAAAATAGTTGCTTTGATCACTGTAAAATCAAATGAAACAGATAAAATACTAAGTAAAATGTCAGGTCACACTCTTCTGAATCAGTGACATCTGGTTCCACAAAAGTGAACCAAACTGGGCATGGTATTTCCAAGTAAGTTCTATTACTTGAGAACATAGAACGTAATCCTGAAAGCCAAAGGTATGAAAGACACAACAGTGAGTGAAAAATAGGTTTTCTTTTCTCTTTTAGTCACAAAATGTTAGCCTTGACCTTAAATAATTCTCTATGTAAAATTTATACAATAAATTCATGTTTTTCAAACTGGAGATCACCAATGGTGGATTGTGAATTAGCATAGTAGCTTGCCCTTTGATTTTTTTTAATTGCAGATCAAATTCAGGACCTTGCACTTTCTAGAAGAGGGCTTAAGCCACAGCTATCTCTGTGGCCCTGTCACTTGATTTTTAATGAGGGACTAGAATAGGATAAGACACCAGAGTGCATAGGTGACATGGATAATTTTCTCCTAAAATTTCATTATATGTAAATCATATGTGTGTGTATTTTGAGCTTTAATATATGTCTTACCATAAACAATGTCACAGGGGCTGGGCAAGTGGCTCAGCAGAATAAGTGCTTCCCTGGCAAGTGCAAGGGCCTGAGTTCAATCCCTGGTTCTGCCAAAAAATAAAAAAATAAAAAAAAAAAAAACAATGTCAAAGATTTAAAAGAAGGGCCATACAAAATAAACTTGAGCTCAGAAGATGCTGCTCAGTGTCAGAGCTTTTCCTAGTGTATGTAAGTACCTGTGCTAGCTCAGTCCATAGCACTAAATAATAAATAGGAACTTAGTACTATAATCTGATTGCCTGGCCTCTCCATATATGAGATAATCAGAATTTATTTTGGAAAATACATCAAAGCAGAGATTTTCAGAGTCATGAAAAAAATTGGAAGAAAAGAGTTATGGTGAAAACCTAGGCTCAGGTTGAGCCTAACATCTGGGGTGGACATTTGGGAGAAGGGAAAGTTCTGCAGTAAAAACATCAGTCAGTGAAAGGCTAGAAGATGAGTATCAGTCTAGTTCAATGACTGTACAAAGCTCCATAAAGTGTGACTTCAACACAACAGAAGTGCATTGTTCTAGAGCTTCATAGATGGCATCTTCTTGCAGCAAACTCACACTGGAAGGGCAGGAAAGCACTCTGGGATCCTTTGTACTGGCACTAACAGTGTTCATGACATTGTCACAATCATGGCCTAAGCTCTTCTCCAAGGACCTTCCCTCCTAATACTATCACTTGGAGGTTAGAATCAACCTAAGTATTTGTGGAAGATATAAACATTTTTACTATAACCATGGGAAAGCACAGTGGATTCACAGAAGGTAAATAAGAGATCCAGCCAGCCAAAGCTCAATAGACAGCATGATGGAAGTCTAAGGAGACCAAGCTAGAGACTCACAAGTGGTGGGTTGTTTGTGATTGTCAGTGGGAAGACAATGGCATGTTCTGAGCTGATGAATAATATGTAGATACACAGGATATCCTGGGGCAAAAAGAACTGGAGATGGGAAATTTTAGAAGTCTGGAATATAGGCCCACAGGAATAGACAAGATTTGTGGCAGAGACCACATAAACAACAAATGTGTATTCTGGAGGGAAAACCTGAAACATCTTGGAAACATACTACTTGAAAAAGACAAGAGAAGTTTCTAAGAATAAAAGATTATTCATCTTGGGCATTGAAAATAAGTCTACTTATTAATATTGCTAGGAAAATTAGGCTTGGTTAATGTCATAAATCTTTTGTACCTCTCAAAGTGTTTCACATCCATTATTCAAATGATTTTCATCATTATCCTAAGATGTAACAAGGGGGATATTTAGCCATCTGTATTTTAAAGATGGGAAACTAACTCCCCAAGAGATTATCTGACTTCCTAAGGTCACACAATTAGTAACAGGAGTGGAATAAGCAGGTACCCTTACTCTTGGCCAGGGCTGCCCAGTACAGAGTGGACCAACTGTTCTCATGCTATTGTCCTCTAATAATGACCTATCAACTTGTGGACTGAAATTATCCTGTGAGTTGAATTGGCTTACTATTTCAGGGAGAAAGCCTATTTGAAAGGTCACTGTGGCTTGGTGTGAGTTTATTTAATAAATATTTTTTCTTATTTGGAGGTTTTAATTTTAAGTATGTGGTCTACTCTTTTTGTATGATTATTTGCTCAAAAAAATTTTAGTCAGCAACACACCTCATAAAAATTTAATATGTTTCAAAGCTGCTTTTACTGTTTAAAAAAGCACAAATCAAGCATTCTTGCATTTTGAATGTGGTGCCCCATAATTGGGCTGTTGCTGAGGAAGGCCCTTCTAAACGTCATAGTAAAATTGATCTCTTTTAATGAAAGTATGCTGCACTACACAGTTGCCTTAGATGATTCTTCCACTCACACCAAAAGTTTGAATATCAACCATCCAGATGTGTTGGGATTTTCATCCTAAAGCCTTAGGCCCCAAGACATCCTAGCCAGAGACCTGCTTGAGACACCCTAGACATTTTTCCATGCATTTATTTCTTTAATACTGATGAGGCCTCCTATTTGCAAGTGTATCTGGATTTCACAGCAACAGAGCAAGAAAATACTGACTTATAACTGGGCTATGCCTCAGTTTGAATCCCAGCTCTGACTCTCATTGGACATTCACGTTGAGCAGGTTAATCTGTATTTCTGAGTGTCATTTTCTCATCTCTACCACAGGGCTGTGGCTCTGATTCAGAACAGCAACCTTGAAGCCAAGGAGTGTGGAGCAGGTCCTCACTGGATATTTATTACCACAAGTCTGAAAGACAAGATTTGCAAGACACAATCACTGGGCTCACAACTCCACTTAGTTGGAGGATTAGCACTTTGACCTTCCAGTCTGTTCTTTTACCAGGCCCAAAGATTTATGCTTATTGACTCCTACCTGGTCTTATTCTACCAACTGCCTTAACCAGTGAACAGTAGAATTTATTTGGGGAGTAACAGTCCTGAATTCTTCAATGTTTTTCAATCTAAAACTATCTTAGAATACTGAATGTCCTTCTGGGCATTGAGTGCACAGAAATAAAACGCAAAGACAACATTCTTGCTCTACTGGAGGTTACCTTTAGTAGAGAAGATCAACAACAGATAACCATGAAAATAAACAAGGGAGGGGTAAATTAACTGTGGAACATGAAAATGAGTGAAACATTGGAAGCGACAGCAGATGGCTGACCAAAGGGGCTTCTGAGGAAGTGGCATTAAAGCTGATTAGAAGAACCTGAGTAATGGAAACATCCAGAGAATTATCACTAGGAAGAAGTAACAGCTCATGTAAAGGCTTTTAGGTGAAATCCTCTTGGGTTTTTGATAGAACTGAGAGAAGGACCAATGTGCCTAGAGTAGAGCATAGTTGAGGATCAGGATTAGAAGGGATGATAGGAGATGAATGTGAGGAAGGGAAACACTGACCAAGATGTGTCTTATAGGTTGGGGAAAAGAGGAGGGCTTGTGTGCCACAAATAACTGAGTGCTTTGGAGGATAGAAACAGAAGTATCGCTAGCGAGAGCGACTGGCCTGAGACAGCAGGGCTGACTCCACCATCTTCCTCATTCCTGTGCATGCCCGCCCAGCCAGAGTGACCAGCCTGAGACAGTGGGGCCCACTCCAGCAGCCTCCTGGACCCTGCCCCAAGATCTCCAAGTGAGTGGGAATTTGCATGACTCACCAGGATTCCCAAATCAGTGAGTGTGCGGTGAGTATGAGGGAGAGCATTTGGATTCTCCCTGCATGCTCTGCACCATCCAGAGCCTTAGGCCCCAAGACATCCTAGCCAGAGACCTGCTTGAGACACCCCAGACAGAACAACCTGGCAACTCCCCATAACTACTGCCCCCAAGCACACCACGGGACCGAGAACTTCTGCTGACTCTCCTGGCACTCGATCCAACCTTGCCAGGCTGGTAAGTGTGAGGGAGAACTTCTGCGCCCCCCCAGTGGTCCCCTCACCAGGGACCCAACAGAGGGGAATCACAGGAGCTGCAGCAAAAAGGAACTAAACACAGGAGCTAGATCCAGGCCAGGCATAACTGGATAATCTCAAACTTAATAGATTGGCACCCAAATCGCACTACGCGCTAAGGATATAGCTGTACCAAAGCTCTACACCAAAGGTCAGAGGACAGTACTATGCAAAATGACAAAGACAAGGAGAAAAATTTAATCTTAGGTCTCGAGACCACCAATAACTGCAGAGGACACTAGCTCAGCTGAAAAGAATGAATTAACAGAGATGGAAGCAAAAGAACAGCAGCAGAAAGGTATAGAAGAATTCAGAAAAGAATAAATGCCTGAAATAAAAAAAGAAATATGTGAATACATAGCATCTGAAATAAAGAATCAAATCCAGAAACATCTGGGGGAAGTAAATGCTCACTCAGAACAAGTGCGGAGAACACTATTCCAGCTGAAATGTATGAATTAAAAGCATCGGAAGCAAGGAAACAACAGCAGAAAGGTCATGAGGAAATCAAAGCAGAAATAATTTCCAAAATCAAAAAAGAATGCTTAGAAATAATACCACCTGAAATATAGAAACAAGTCTGCAAATGTACAGAGGAAGCGCAATTTGGAAGAAACTCTTCAGAAAAAGAATTAATAGCTACTTCTAAAGAAGAAATGAATAAAATAAATAGACTAGATCAGAAATATAACTGAATCCTTAAATAAGCAATACAGAAAAGAAATAGAACACATGAAGCAGAGTCAAAGAGATATGGAAGAACTAAAAATGTCAACTAGAAGACTACAAAACTATTTGAGTGAAAGTGATGACAGTTTCAGATGTAGTGGACGCTAGTGCAACTAGTGAAAAGGTGAGAAAAGATCACTTAAAAACAATGAGAATGCAAAAAAAAAAAAAAAAATCCATCACATGCAAGATAATGCCAAGATGAACAATGTGAGATTAATTCACATCAATGAGAATGAAGGAGTCAATACAAATGATATAAAAACAATATGGGCAGAAGTAATCACAGAAAACTTTCAAAATATAGGGAAACAAACCAACATTCAGGTAACTAAAGCATACAGAACACCAAATAACTTCAACCCAAGGAAAAACACACTGAGACATATAATAGTCAACGTCCCAGAAATCCAACACAAGAATAATATACTTAAAGCTGCTAGAGAGAAGAAGCAGATCCTATTTAAAGGAAAACTGATCACAATTACTGTCACTTCTCTACATAAGCCATGAAGGCAAGGAGAG
Source organism: Ctenomys sociabilis (assembly GCA_004027165.1). Lineage (NCBI taxonomy): Eukaryota > Metazoa > Chordata > Mammalia > Rodentia > Ctenomyidae > Ctenomys > Ctenomys sociabilis. The sequence goes on from PVKA01007343.1 coordinate 59,962, forward strand.
CATGGAGCAGAGTTCTTCAAGTCTTGTATGAAAACAAATTCCACCCCAGACTATTATACCCTGAAAAAAAATCTCTTTCAAGTTTGATGGAGAAGTAAAATACTTCCACGACAAAGAATAGCAAAAGAATTTCATGATGACAAAGCCATCCCTACAGAGGATACTGAAAGACATTCTAGAGAGAATAAAATGACCAGAACTCCATGAATGAAAACGGAAGGAACCCACTAAACAGGACAGACAATTAAACACAGGATACAAAGGAGCAAACAACACCAGGTAAATAAAATGACAAACTTAAGTCACCACATTTCTATTCTAATATCCATGTAAATGGACTCAATTCACCAATTAAGAGAAATAGACTGGCACAGTGGATTAGGAAACAAAATCTAACAATATGCTGTATACAAGAAACACACTTAACTCAAAAGGACATTCATAGGCTCAAAGTCAAAAGATATAAAACAATACAACCTGTCCCAGCACTCAGAAAAAAGCAAGAGTAACAATTCATTTCTCAGACAGTCTCAACTTCAAACCAGGAATTATCAAAAGACACAAAGAATGCCACTGTATATTGGTTAGGGGAAAAATTTAAGAGCAAGAAGTCACACTCATAAATATCTATGTACCAAACACAGGAGCACACAACTATGTAAGACAAATCTTAATGGACATGAAAAAACCTAATATCTAAGACCTTAACACCCCCTTATCTCAAAAAGACAGGTCAACCAGACAAAAAATTAGCAAAGAAGTAGCAGAACTGAACCAGAGTTTGGAACAAATGGACCTGGTGGACAAATACAGAGTGCTAAGCCCAACCACAGCAAAAAAAATATTTTTTTCAGCTGCACACAAGTTATTTTCCAAAATAGTCTATGTGCAAGAAAACAGAAATTATCAAATGCATATCATATGACCACAGTGCAATGAAACTGGAACAAAATAACAAAAGAAACCAGAATTCATGGAAATTTAACAACACCCTACTCAGCAATCAACGAGTCACAGAAGAAATTAAACAAGAAATTCAACAATATCAACAATTCAATGAAAATTCAAGCATAACTTACCGGAATCTATGGGATGTGAGGAAAAGCAGTTCTTAGAGGAAAAATCATAGCTATGAACTCACATATTAGGAAAACAGAATGGGAACAAATAAACACCCTAATAATGCACCTCCAGCATCTCCAAAAAGAAGAGCAAACAAAACCCAAGCACAAACACGGGAAGAATCACAAAGATTAGAGCAGAAATTAATTCAACTGAGATGAAGAAAAACAGTTCAAAGAATCCACAAATCAAAAAGTTGATTCACTGAAAAACTGAATAAGGTTGATAAGCCTCTAGCCAACCTCATCAAAAAGATGCAAGAAAAAATTCAAATACAAGAAATAAGAAATGAAAAGGGTAATCACCGAGGATCCAGCAGAAATCCAGAAGATTGCCAATACCTATTTTGAGAATCTTTACACTAGCAGAATAGAAGATACAGATGAAATGGACAGATCCCTAGAAAGGCACAAATTACTAAAACTGAACCAAGAATACACAACTCTCAATAAGCCAATAAGAGCCAATGAAATACGGAATGTAATAAAAAGCCTACCAACAAAGAAAAGTCCAGGTCCTGATGGATTCACAGCTGAATTCTACAAGAAATTTATAGAAGATATAATCCCTACACTACACAAAATCTTCAATCGAATTGAAAAGGAAACAGTCCGCCCAAAAATATTTCTGGAGGCAAGTATTATACTGATTCCAAAACCAGGGAAAGTCACAACCAAGAAGGAGAACTACAGTCCAATCTCCCTCATGAACATAGATGCAAAAATACTAAATAAAGTCCTAGCAAATCGAATACAGCAAATCATCAAGACGATCACACACCATGATTAGGTAGGATTCATCCGAGGGATGCAAAGATGATTCAATATTCTAAAATCTATAAATGTAATACACCATATTAATAAACTAAAATCTAAAAAACACATGATCATCTCAATTGATGCAGAGAAAGCCTTTGACAAAGTCCAACATTCATTCATATTCAAAGTCCTACAGATAATTGGAATAGATGGACTCTACCTTAACTTGATAAAAGCCATCTATGACAACCCAAAAATTAATATAATCCTAAATGGGAAAAAACTGAAATCTTTAAATCAGGTACAAGACAAGGATGTCCTCTATCACCCCTACTATTCAATATAGTTTTGGAACCCTTAGCAACAGCCATTAGAATAGAGGGAGAAATAAAGGAATAAGAACAGGGAAAGAAGAAGTTAAATTATCACTATTTGCAGATTACATGATACTTTACTTGGAAGGTCCCAAAAATTCCACCGAATAACTACTAGAATGGGTATGGAAATTCAGTATCATAGCAGGATACAAAGTCAGTACTCAAAAGTCAATACAAATAACAAGCATAATGAAAGGGAAACAACAGAAACAATACATTTTACAATAGCACCACGTAAAATGCAATACCTTGGAATTCACTTAACCAAGGAAGTCAAAGATCTTGTCACAGATAATTAAAACACACTAAGAAAAGAGATTATATAGGATTTCAGAAAATGGAAAGATATTCCATGCCCTTGGATAGGAAGAACCAACATCGTGAAGATGGCCATATTCCCAAAATTGCTCTACAGATTTAATGCAATCCTGATCAAAATGCAACCAACATACTTCTCAGACCTAGAGAAATTGTTCCTAAAATTTATTTTTAACCACAAACGACCTAGAATAACAAAGGCAATCTTGGCCAATAAAGACAAGGCAGGAGGCATCACATTTCCTGGCTTGGAATTATACTACAAATCCTCTGTGATAAAAAATCAACATTATATTGGCAACAAAATAGACCTGAGGATCAATGGAATAGATTACAAGATGCTGAGGCATCTACAAATACATTCAGCCATCTGATCTTTAACAAAGGGGCCAAACATACTCACTGGAAGAAAGAGAGCCTCGTTAACAAAAGGATCTGTAAACCTGGCTTTCTACATGCCATAAACTAAAACTTGACCCAGCTCTATCACCATGCACTAAGCTAAAGTCAAAATGGATTAAAGATCTAAACATTAAAACAGAAACACTCAATCTCCTAGAAGACAAAGTACGAGGAACTCTTGAAGACATAGGGGTAGGTAAAGAGTTCATGAACAAACACATATTCATACGGGAAACACTTAAAAGCATCAACAACTAGGATCAACTCTTCTTGAGGAGTTTCTGCAAGTCAAAAGAAATTGTCAACAAAGTGAAAAGACAATGCACACATTTTGGGAAAAAATCCTAACAAGGAAAAGGTCTGCTGTCTAGAAAATTTAAAGAACTACAATACATTATGGCCCTCAGATTTAAAGACCCAATCCAGAAATGGGCATCTGAGATGAATACACACTTCTCAGAAGATGAAATTAATGAAGCGAATAAATATATGAAAAAATGCTCCACATCATTAATCATCCATGAAATGCAAATACAAACAACACTGTGATACTATTTCACTCCAGAAAGAATGGCTATCATAAGGAAATCAACCAGCAACAAATGTTGGAGAGGCTGTGGGGAAAAGGGAACACTTTTCCACTGTTCGTGGGAATGTAGACTGGTGAAACCATTGTGGAGATCAATATGGAGACTCCTCAAAAGAGTAGGACTGGAAATCCCATTCAAGCCGGCTATCCTCCTACTGAAAATTTTCCCAGAGGAACTGAAAACATCATATCATAGTGATATATGTGTACCTATGTTTATAGCACCACAAGATAGCAATATCTTGAGAACAACCAAAATGTCCATCACATGAGGAATGTTTGAAAAAGATGTGGCATTTCTATATAATGGAGTATTACTCAGCGATTAAGAATGATAAAGTTGAAGCATTTATGCTGAAGTGAATGCCACTTGAACATATACTCATAAGTGAAATAACCAGACACACATGTGCAAATATCATATAGTCTCACTAGTATAATTCAAAAGAAGAAATACAAATAGAAATGTACAACAACAACTAAAGAGTCAGATAGTTAGGGCAAACTGAATGGCATATGCTGCTGGGTGCTAACCAGCTTTTCTTCTGGAAGCTTAACAACCTAAGTTCACAGTTCAATGTTGGAGAAATAGAAGAGCCGCAAGACCAGCCAACATTTTGGCCCTAGCCTTTGAAGGTCAGCAAACACTCAGGACATAGGTTATCCTGTTCTGTAACATCATGAAACTCAGTTGTGCCCAAAATTTTCTGATCAAGGAGATTATGGAGCCACACAGGAAAGAGTTTGATGATCTATAGTGTGCCTGGGGATAGTCACATGGAGAGAAAAGGTTCTCTCAGCCTCTCACAGAGAGCAAACTGGTCAAGCGTTGGCCGTGATTCATCCACATGGATGACACAGACAAAGGATGTACAGAATAAGGTACAGCATTACAAGATAAACCCTGAGGGGACTTCACTGACCTCATAAGAAACATAAAGTACATGTGTTGGTATATAGGTCTTACTCTATCTTGGTCTTAACCATCCAGCAGAAAAGTATAAAAATGAGATATATAAAGCAGCCCGTAATAATAATTTGAGCTGTAAATACCTATAATCAACAAATTCTTCAGACAACTCACTGTTATTGTGGACTGCTGCACTATGTTGGATTGTGTCGCCGAGTTCAGGCACCTAAATTGCTTTAATGACAATGGAGTGCCCATCTTTGACAGGTCTAGACAAAAAAGGGATATGCAAAGGAAGAATCATGATGTGTGTGTATAAACAGTAGTTGGAATAAATATGCCATGATTCTGCATAATTCTGTGAGAAGCAAGATTTGCACTAATAGGGGTTGGACAAGATATTATGTCGGCTTCTAGTACAATGGACAACCACTATGAAAATAACAAGGTAGAAATTATTGATTATTGAATCTGTGTTATAATTCAGATATAAAAAATAAGATAAATAAACAGCCACACTCTCTTAATTCACTGATTAGAGACATCTGCTATAATAATGTCTGTAAGTATATCATGTATGCAACTTGTACAATACATTGTGAAAACAGTTTGCAATGCATTAATTTATCAAATCTGCCTTGTTAATTTGTCTTGAAACTGTCTCATAGCTATTTGTTCTTCAATAAAATAAAATAGAAAAAAGAAAGAAACAAGTATCAGGGCATATGTAAGCTTCTTCAAAGTTGAATCTGCTACACTTGAGAAGGCAAAGGCAGGATAAAGACATCTGTTTAAAGATGAAGGATAGGTACAGATGAGAGAAAAAGAATGAGTGGATTATGAAGGCTACCTACAGTGGAAATGGGGTGAAATGGACACAATCAGAGAGCATTTGGGAAACCATGCTGACAAGAGCTAGGATATAGAGAAAGCAAGGCATCTTAATCAACAAGAGAAAGATGAGGAGGAAGGGATGGAAAGGACACAGGTAGTGATTAAGATTGGCTCTGTTGGCCTAAAGGGCAATAGCTAAGACTATTGCATGTAGACATGCAATGGCCTTCTTCTTTGTTTCACAGAGTAGCAGCTTGTACATACCAGGTTAATTCAGTAATGCATTCTTGCAGTGGAAAAATAGCAATGCGCTGAAATATCAGTCTATGGCTTTATCAACAAAACTTTTAATTCCTTGGAACTTTGGTTTTCCCTCTTATAAAATTAGGATTGCCTTCCCTATTAACTGGAATATTTCTTCAAAATTAATTATGTACATAAAAGTATTTTGATGTGTAAAATGGCTCCACTTGAGAAAGTCAGACTCACAAAGCCCACCTTCAGTCTGTGTTGTTGAACATCTCTCAAGTGAACACATGGTGAATGGATGAAGAATAACGGATTGCCAGAGAATGCAGAAGTCATGAACTCTAAGGGTCCTCACAGCATCATGAAGATGAGTTGGCTAAACACCTACCTTCTCCATAATCTAGGAACCCACTAACTCACTTTCAAAGGCCCCTGCATTTCAACACACAAGCAGGTATGCAACAAATGCCCTGTGAATTGACTTCTCCACTGTAGACTGAGAACAACCAGCAGCTAATTTCCACACTCTCGAAACACATCCTGCTTTTTAGGGCTCCATCCTCATGATACAAAAACCCTACCTCTTGGGTCTTACACATTTTGACGAGGATATGTTAAGTCACACATGGAAAGATTGTAAAGCAAAATTATACTCACACCCCTACACCACCCACCCACCACATCAGCACTAAAGATTGAACACTGGGCTTTCACAACCATTTTATTTTATTTTTATTTTTAGACAAGTTCTCACTAAGTTCTAGTTACCCAGACTAAGTTCAAACCTATGATACTACTGCTTGAGTTTTTTGAAGTGCTGAGATATCTTAAGGAATTTGTATTAGTTAAGATAAACAATATTCTTAAAAAGAATTTCAAATTTGAAGAAGATCAGACCTAGTTTCATTACCCAAATTTCCACAGGTACAGAAAACCTAAAAATCCCCTATGCTTTGAAGAGCATGTGGAACTAGATGAGAATGCAAAGCACAAAATTCAGGAGACAGTTGACTTCTACTTTCTCTGACACTGTCTCTAATCCCTCCAAGCTTGACCCTTAGAAAACTTACTAAATTTCAAGCTCTTCAACTCAGCATGTAGTGTGATAGGTTTAAAAATAACTTGCTCCTCTAGGCTCCAACTACAACCTAGTCGTCTACAGGTTGATACAACTTCCCACATGAATCCCTATCTTTCCATAGCTCACATGTCACTTTTGTGGTTATACCACTAAAATTACACTGAGAAATTCCTTTATTCACACTAGAATATTTACAAGTGACATTTCTTGATGACTATATTCAAAAGCAATGAAGCAGCTATGTTATTCAGCTTCCTATCTATACCAAGAAATGTCTGAGATATTCAACTTATAAATTGATATTTTTATCACAGTTTTGGCAGTTCTAGTTCATGATTAGTTCACCTCTTTGCTTCAGGCCTTTGGTGAGGAAACATATAATGGCAGGTGTGTATGGTGAAGCAAGACAGCTCTACATGACCTGGAAGCAAAAGAGAGGAAGAAGAAGAAGCCAGGATTGCAGTTCCCTTGAAGCACACACTGATCATGACCTAAAAATCCACCAACTCCCAACAGCACAACACGGAATTCAGGCTTTTGGCATATGTGCTTTTGAGGGCTATTCAGTATATAAACTATAACAACAGAGTAAAAAAGAAACTAACCATGGAAAACTGATTATAAATGCTAATCTGGATGACTCTATTTATTATACCACTTCTAGTTGTCTGCATCCTTGAAAGCAGTTGTTATGAAACAGAAAACATTATCAAACAAAATCATAATCTGGAAAGACTGACTTGATTAGGTGTTATGTTTACCATTGGGAGAGCTCATTCATATTAACTTTAATATCATATTTAATATTTTCTAGAAATTTTATAGTACTTTAGATTATGATTAATTCTACCAACTCACAAACTTACACATGAACAACACACCAAGTGCCTTCTCTTTTGAAAATAAAGAGAAACTCCCCCTTGTAGGCAATATGATATATCACATAATACATTAACACTCTAAAACATTGTTCAGTAGATACAGTAGTTTGTATCTCTAAATTTTTGGGCATAAGGATAGATGGCTTTTGTGACACCTGGCCATGCGTTTTAATCACGTTTCTTTCTGGAAAGATGGACAAGGCAACAGTGAAAGCTATGCTTTACCATTAGGGAGAAGGGTTGTGTCCTCCACTTTGGGTATTAAAAGCACAAGCTCCGGGAATCTCACTCTCAGCTCCAAGCATCCCTGTTCCCCTTGCACCACAGAATCACTGGCTACCCGTGCATAGTTTGGAAGGCTAAGAACAGCTGGCTCATGAAGAGACTGATATTTTCAGCACACAGTAGGTCTCCTGCCGAGATGCAAAGAATGAATCAAGAGCCTTTTGGGGGATGATTTATAAAAAAGTTTGGCTGTGGGTGATTATTGTGCACATTGTTCTCTAGCAGCCATTAATTACTGGTTCTGTTTCCTGCTTTTTAGTGGTTTCCTAACCTGGGCTGTTCTGTAAGAAGAAAATGGGAAATGACAAGAAAAGCCTATTTAAACACCAGCCACTTTTAGACTGTGTCCTGGAAGCAGGGCTGGTTCCGGCCAAAACCGACATCAAGCCTGGCAGGCAGGACAGATCTTGGGGTCCACACTTTACAGTCAAAGAAACTGAGTCATCTACTAGCCAGAAAGTGGGAGAGTCCAAGCCAAACCCTCAGCAGTGGGAGCTGATCCAGGGTGTGGTGGCTTTTCTCCTGAGGACAAAGTCAGCTTGCTCCAGAGACAGGAAGACAGGAAGAACAGACGGGACACACGAAGAATGCATCTTTTCTCATTCCTCTGGCATGAAAGTGTCAACACCACAGCAATAGAGCATTCCAGGTATGCAGAAGCAAACAGGGATGATATTTCGAGTGCACAGGGACACTGATTAATTAGGACAGGAGATCAAGTATCAACAGTCCTCTGAAGGCCTGAAGCAGAGCAGGGAGGCCTCCCTGAGGTTTGCAAAGCTCTAAAGCAGGCCAGCAATAAATAAGGCTCAGGCTTCCAGGACTGGATGTGGAGATGCACTTCTAAGGGGTAGGCAAGCAGACTTTTACTGCTGGCCTTAGGGTCACAGATTCCCATATATGGCTCCAAGGAGAAGGGAAAGATAGAGTCCTGGAGGCTGCAGTTCCATTCTGGGTCTGTTTTCTGTAGAGGAAGGGTGTTCTGACAGGTGTGTGTTCCTGCTGCTCTGAGATCTGGGCGTCATGGGCAGGGTTCCCACTAGAATGTCAGGAAGACTCAGCAATGGGCCAAAGACACAGTCCTGTGCTCAGAACCTGGAGATGATCTCAGACAAGTGAGCAGATTCTCAAGCTCCCAGGCTGAACTCCCACACAGGCACCTGCCCATTTAGCTGTGCACCAACCCTCATAGCAAACAACTCTTGAGCATTGCTCCAGGCCTAGACCAGGAGCAGGGTGCCAGAGAATTTGAACCCTGCAACCAGTTTCTCTGTCATTTATCTTTCAGTTATCCAGCATTCATTCATTCATTCATTCATTCATTCATTCATTCATTCATTCATTCCTGAGCTACAGCTTCTATACTAGATCATGAAGTTACAGCTCTGAGCAAGACAGATCTCATCCACAACCTCATGAGGCTGACAGTCTCACGAGGCTGGCACAAGGCATTCTGGGAGGAAGTGGGCCTCAGTTCAAAGCCTTTGGACAAGTAGTCTGATCTCTTTGAGTCTGTTTCTTCACCCATAAAATGGGCATATTTAAACATCTCCTACAGAAATAATTCACAGAATCAGCACCTGCCAAGACTCACAGGTTGGGGACCATTAAATACAAAGATAGAAAAAGAGCTTATAAATTCACTAGAAGCCACTCACCTAGAGACAAAGGAGGTACCAGCAAGCTCTGTCAAGTTACAGTCTCCTAAATGGACTTTAACATTTCTTTATGAAATGGGAATTTCATAAAGAAACCACTATTCATGCAGTGACTTATTGAGTGTAGAAGGCTTCCCCAGCCTGAGTAGAAATAATTTCCAATTACATGTGAACGGAACTCGGGGGCTTACAAAAGCACTTTTGTGGTGCAGAGAACACCTTTACTGGAGCTGGCTGCTCTCTGGTATATGTGGTTCTACCAGGTCAAGAGCTGCTTCACCTGAAGACAAGAAACTGAGCTCCAGTCATCAGTTTATGTCTTTCTACCTAATAGGAATCATTGGGAGTTACTGAGTCCATGGAAGACAGAGCTCTGTGTGGACTTCTATGTGAGAGACATGAATCCATGTCTATCCCACAGAAGTGCTTGGTGTGGGGGGCTTGTACACATAGTCATCTTACTACAAATATGACACAAGCCCTTTAGTAGTAGCTCTTTTACATGGTAGAATTTTCTTGTCCTTGACATAAAGGGGTGAGCAAAAAGGAGAAGAGAAGGTATAATGAGGGAAGCCATTAAAATCTACCAGCGTGGAAAGGTAGAAGTCATTTAAATGTCTTCTTTGAAGTTCTGAAGCTTACTGCCCATGATGACCCCTGATTGGGCATCACTGCAGGACAGAGGAGGTTTGATGGTTTTTGCTCAGTGTCAGGGGCTTCTGTGCCAACAGGTACATCATGGTCGATAGCACCCCAAATGTTTCATCATGATCTGTGTTTAACCCAACCTGCCTAGGAAAGGACACTTCCTCCCTCCAGAGCTGAGAAGCCTGGTGAGACCACTCAATCTTGGTCTGAGGCTGTTCAGCTATTTTTGTTTTATTTTGATGTTTAGAGCCCTCCCTGTCACTTCCCTAGCAGCTCTTTTTAATGATGAGGGCTGGGCGGGCACACCTGCTGTTCCCCATCAAGACACCCACTAAGAACCTAGTGACATCTGCCTGGATTAATGCAGATGCCTGTTCCCCCGTTCTAACAGAAAATGCTTCCTACTGTGCATATGTAAACAACCCTGCTATTTGCTGGGTTGAGAAAGAGATGTTTTCTTCTCTGAGAAGCCTGTGGCTTTCTTGTTGACCACCTTCTGTCCACTTGTACATGGCCCTGTTTCAGCCCACTCATGTATCGCTCTAGCTGATACCACAACTGAGCCTCAACAAAACACTCTTGGCCAGAAGGCACAGAAATGAATTAGTTAAACAACAACAAAGAAACAGAATGGGTGGTCTTTTCTTTCCAGCTCATCGAGTTCCAAGCTTGCCGGAGGGTCTCTTGGTTGCTTGGCTTATCATGAGACATCCCTGACCTCCAGGAGCTTTTGTATCCACACAAACAGCAGCTCACTGCTTCCTCATCCGTGCTTGCTGGTTCTCCGGGGGCTTGTGGCTACAACTTGGTGCAGGGATCAGCCACTGCACAAGATTGCATGGAAAGTCCCATAACAGCAAGAAGCTGCTGGCCTTGCAGAGATCTTATCAGAAGGTTTGTGGTGCCTGGGAAAAAGGCCAAAGCACACAGTGCAGGGAAGCCTTCCCCTGGAGAGCCAGAATTTTCTGAGGGTTCTCTCAGGATGTCTCCTCCATGCAACCTCGCAGGCCTCTGCATCACCGTCTAACCAGGGAATAGGCAACTGTTCATTTCTCTGTAGAGCATTGGGAAGCTAGGCTTTCTTTCAAGCCTTTATTTGTTTCTCCAAGGACAGCATGAGACTAGGAATAATAATATACAGCCATGACCCTGACTGTTAATCATGATATGTCCACTTGAATGGAGTAAAGCATAGCTACCAAATTATTATAGCTCTGGAAGTGTCTGGAGATGATTGACTTGGGAGCCAGAAAACTGAGGAGGGAAGACCAACCCCAGAGGCAGGTTGGTTATAAGAAAAGAAAAAAGAAGATGGACGCATGTCCATCTTGAAAATCTCCAGGCTTCCTGGGTAAGTATAACAGAAAATGCTCCTTTGTGGCCATCACCTATGGACATAGTCACTAGTTCTCCATCTTTCTAATGCAGACCAGGTTGTCTACAGGCACTCAGGTCTGGACAGTGACCTGCTCAAATTCACAGTTTTGCATGGCAACTAGAATTAATGATACTCATAGTTTTGTGGAAATTACTTACACATAGACTTCAAATCTTACTTTAACTGAATTTGAATCATTTTAATTGAAAATTGTCAGATATACCTATTATTTTCCCCTTAAAAACACAAATTACTACTTTATATTTTTAAGGGAATAAAATCTAGTGAAAAAAATTAGAAACAATATAGAGGCCAGGGAAATAGCTCAGTCTAAGTGCCTGCCTGGAAAATGCAAAGACCAGGGTTTAATCCCTAGTACTGCATTCCGCAGTGACCTCCTACCAAGCCAGCCACAGACACTGGGCATGCTAGCACAGGCCTTAATCCCAGTAGTGGGGAAGCTGAAACAAGGGTACTGCTGCAATTCCAAGCTGTGTGGTAAGAGCCTGAACCTAATAAATAAATAAAAGATTTGAAATATATATATTTGTTTTCAAATTAATTACTCAAATTACTAGATTGGTCAACAAAGTTATAAAAATTAAAAAGGAGAGAGAAAGAAAAATTTAAGCCTTAAGAGTTCCTTTCAATAGACTAGCAGAAATCAGTAGTATGATTATTCAAGCTATCCTGTGTAGATACATGTATGTTCCCTTTTCTGTTCTTTCTTTCTTTTATTTCCCTCATCTCAGTTGTTGCTTCCCTTTGAATAGATTCTTTCCCTTTCATAGTTACTATTGTCCTTGTCACATTTTACTCTTCTTTCATTTTCTTACACTAGGGAGACAATATGATGTTTACACATGCAGGTCTAATTTATTCCACTTATGAGTACGGCCTCTAGTTGCATCCATTCAACCATAAAAGCCTTGAGTTTATCTTTTTTGTAGTTCAGTACTACTTCATTGTGTAATGATTCCACAATTTTTCTATCCATCCCTATTTTGATGGACATTTGTGTTGTTTCCAAGATTTAGAAGTGACAAATTGCACTGCTATAAACATGAGTGGACATATATCACTGTGGTACAATCATTTCAATTCTTCTGGAAAATGCCCAGGAGGGGAATAGCTAGGTTGAAAGGGACCGAGAGACAAACTAAGGGAAATATGCCTTAGACAATAACATCCAAAAAATGAAATGCTTAAGAATCAATCTAACAAAAGAAGCAAAAGACCTATTGAGTGAAAATTATAGTCTTCTGAAAAAAGACACAAAAGAGGATCTCAGAAAGTGGAAAGATAGTCTTTGCTTGTGGACAGGAAGAACCAGTATTGTAAAATTGGCTATACTCCCAAGATTGTTACACAGATTCAGTGCAATCCCAATTAAAATACCATTAGTATAGACCATAGATTTAGAAAAAATATATATTCCTAAAATTCATCTGAAAACAGAAAAAGAACTAGAATAGAAAAAAGAATCCTAGGCAACAAAAGAAAAGCAAGAGGTATCACAACCCCTGACTTCAAATTACACTACAAAGTTGCTATGATAAAATCATCATGGTACATGCAAAAAATAAAAAAAAAGACCTGAGGATCAATGGAACCAACTAGAACATGCAGACACAACTATAAACACACTCAACCACCTTGTGTTTGACAAAGGGGCCAAACATGTTCACTGGAAGAAAGATAGCCTCCTTAATAAATGATGCTGGAAAAGCTGGCTTTCTACATGCTGCAGGCTAAAATCAGAGCCATGTTTATCACCATGTACTAAACTACAGTCAAACTGGATCAAAGATTTAAATATTAAAACAGAAACATTAAATCTACTGGAGGAAAAAATAGGCAGAAATCTTGAAGACATAGGGGTAGTTAGAGAGTTCATGAACAAAAACCAAACTGCATAGGAGAAACATTCAAAGAATCAACAATTTGAATCTCATCTTTTTGAAAAGTTTCTGCATGTCAAAAGAAATCACTGACAAAGCAAAAAAAAACCCAAGTTAGGAAAAACTTTTAGGTTAAGATGTACCTATTTATAATATGCAATTTGATATTTTGATATATAGTATATGATCATAATAGTTAATTTAAAAAATTAAAATATATTAGTGGTAAAGGACATGTTATAAATTTCCCCCAAAATATTCCCTGGCACTTTGATCACACTTACCGTGTCCTTCTTGTCTTTCTAAAGCAGCTTGGAAGTCCTTTCTCATGCCTCTGAAGTGGCATTGCCACAGCAGCCTCAGTGGCCTGACAACTCAAAAACTGTAAGTAATTTCTGCCTAACAAAAACATTACAGCATGTTCTCATTCTGCTTATCCACCACATCTGCCAACCATGCAACTGCTTGGTCTTCCCCCAATCAAAATGATCATGAAACAAATGTTTCTACTCCATCCATGACAGAGAAGAGAAGCAGGCCAATTAGTAATGTCCACATGTCCAAGGCTTTCTTATTAACTCTAGTAACCACGCTGTACCACAAATCTCCAGAGCCACTTCTAGCTGAAAGGTTACACCCTTTGACCAACATGTTTCCATAGCTGATTTTTTTAAATGCATAAATGTCCATAGTTTCACTGTGTATGTGTAAATCTGCTAGAGGTACAGGTCAAACCAGACTAGCACAGGAGAGACTGTTTGACTTTCAGGAGTCATAGAATACAAATTTTTATAGCATTTTATAGCTTAAAATACTCTCACATATAACATTTTGTTTTACTGCAAACTTCACAAGATGCTCATTGTACTGTTATTGCCATTTTAGAAAGCTGAGGCTTAGACAGCGACTCCCCAATGTAACCTAATAGTTCAGAGTAGAAGTGATGAACCCTTGGCATCCACGACAGGAGACAAGGACACTGCAGAGTTAGAACAAATGTAGAAGCTGCCTGCATTTTCTTTTAGAGGAACAGATAGGAAATGCCACAACTCTACAAACTAAGTAAATTTCAAATCAGTAGGAAAGTTATATGAATTCCAATATTCAAAATGGTCCTGAGAAATGTTGCTTCCTCATTCTATTCCTAGTGCAGACTTCTATTCTAGCGGTAGGTTATAGAAAGCAGTGCTCTGAGCCCACTCCCAGCTTCAGGTATGCACACAAGAGACTTGAGATATAAGGTAAAATGTCTATTGTTTCCCGCACCCAACCCCTAGTCATGGTATGGCTCATTCTCGACACTTCCTGAGATGGTTTCCCTCTCCAAAATGTTTATTTATTTTCAGGAATTCTCCAAAGACTAATGACAAAGAAATTTTTTGACATTTGTCTAAAAGAGCTCAGACTAGGAGAAAATGCAAAGCCCCTGAAGGCACAGTTGTATGAACTCAAGAAAGGGAATTTTAAACCTCAGTTGCAAATCAGAGCAAGAGGTCCTTGTTAGAATCAGATGGGAGACAAGTTCAGCTACAGTTGATCTATGCAAGGCCTAGAGACTTACAGAAAAAAAAATGTAAATAAATAAAGCATATACTTCCATTTCTTGTGCTTACAGAAGAATTTTCTCTTTTTAAATTTCCTTTGCTTGTCATTAACATATATACATAAAACACACACATTCACACATACACAGTACAGGGTTTGAGATGCACTTCATCAAGCATAGTTTATAAATTTATAAAGTAGTTTACAAAGGCCAGCACAGACTCATTAGCCCCATAACTGCTTTCCATGAAGAGGTAGCTACAAAGTTTATAATCATTCTTAAATGCCAAAGAGTTTCAACCTAAGATGGCAGAGAATGCTGAAAAGCCAGACAAATGTCAAATCTAAATCACTTTGTGGGGTGCACTGAGGAGATCATCTTTTTTTCCCATAATTTTATTGAAGAACAAATAGCAATGAGACAGTTTCAAATCAAATTAGGACAGATTCAATAATTAATACATTGCATATTGTTATCTTAGTGGTTATTTGTTATAGAAGGTGCAGACATGATATTCTGTTTACAAACACTATTAGAGCAAATCTCTCTATTCATTGAATTAAGAGAATGTAGCTGTATACCTAGAGGAGATCATCTTATAGGAAATAAGCAATCACTGAACAATTGCAAAATGAAAGAGGCAAGGTGGAGTGCATGAAGGATAAAATGGAGGACAGTAGCAGTGATGGGGACTTGGGCAGCTGGGCAGGCCCTGGAACACTCCAACAATACATACCAACTGTGTAAAGAAAGGGAAGGGAGAAAATTCTGCAGGGGCCCCAGACCAGTCAGTCTTCCTATTGCTGGAACAAGATACCCACACTCACAACTCAAAGGGAGAGAAATGTATTTTGACTCAAATTTTCAGAGGATTCTACGGTTAGCAAGCTCCACAATGGATATGGCATAATGAAGGAGCCAGGCAAAAAGCAGCTCAGCCCATGGGCCTAGGGAGCAGAAAGGAGTTGGGAGCCTGGGAGGAGCAGGAGTGTACCCTCCCAGGTGCCCTGGTGATCCACCTGCTACAAAAGACCCCACAGCCTGGCAGCAAATGCGGCTTTGAGACTCAGGTGTGTCTCACAAGTACATATTTGTTTAGAAAAAGAGGTTAATAAATGAAAACAAGAGACAAGAAAAAATGTCATAGGACTGTCCTGCTACAATGCTGTATATGGTTAGATTTCTAAATTTCTGTGTAAAAATACGTAACTGTTTATTCCTATTTTTTTTTATTTTTTTCTTCACATTCCGTGGGAATTTCAAGTTTAACATATCGATACTTGATGGAAAATACCTGCTCCATGTTGTGTCTAAGATGTTTGATATTCAGACAGATAGTGTTCAACTGCCTAGTGCAGACTTCTATTCTGGTGGTAGGTGAATGGTTCCACTATGAATACAGGCCCATCATGGCCTAGGCACTTTCCAAACACATGACACTTTCGTGAGGCATTTAGATTTGAACTGTAGGGGGATTCTTGTGCCTGGTTGTCGCATGAGCTAAGACAGATGCCTTCTGCTCCTAATTGTTCCTCCAAAGATCTTAGTACTGTGTGCTGAAGAACATTGGGAGGTAAGTGTCCTGGTTACAGAATACCTGACACCCAAAATGAAGGAAGGGAAAGTTTTATTAGCTCACTGTTTGTAGAGGTTTCTGTCCATATTCACCTGGTTCCAAGGAAGTGTGCCACATGGCAGAAGGCAACAGTCCATGGTGGTGGAAAACAGAAAAAGCAGCAAGAGCAAAAGAGGAGAAGCATCAGAGAGTGAGCTGCTTTCCCTCCTGGTATTGTATGCAGGTTGCCCACACTTGGGTGGGGGTAGCACTGACACCCATAATCCCAGGAACACTCACATCCATGATCCCAGCATTGGACCAGGGATCAATCAAAAACTCTACAACTGCACACCATCACTCCATGAGTCTTTGGGGGCACAACCAGACACAAACTGCAACAGTAAGAAATTGCGTCCCTCTTCAGGACAAAGGGAAAGTTTGCTTACAGCCATGGAAAAAACAGCATCTGATCAATCTACTGTCCTCAGCACTGAGTTGGCTTATTTGCCATTATAACACTTCAGTTCTTTAAGGTCAGAGTACCTCTCCTGTAATGCAATTCACCATGAGTGCAGGTGTCTTTCATTCTCTGCATTATCTTGTGGGAATTGGGACTTGGAAAAATAGCAAAACAATGTTGATATTCAGAAAGTTCAACTGCTGCAAGTAATAAATTCTCCTTTCTCTCTGACCTATGCATCTTCTGTCTTCTACCAGCATACACAAAACTGGAGCAGCCTTGTTTATTTACCTAGGGAAGAATCGAAGTCTCTTAACTGTGCTTAACCTCTATATATAATTGTCACAGCAACAACAAAAAGAGTAAGTGTGAAAGAAATGCAAGGGATTTTGAGAATAATATTTTTTAAGTATTAAATGTGAAATAAACTTATTGTTTCACTTCAGGATCTTTCCTTCTTTCCACGGATGTTTTTCTAAATGTACTTAACTTTTTGTGACGCTAAAAAAAAAAAAGTACAAACTGGGTGAAGGACTGAGAGAAGTAGATTATAGCCTTAATTTCTATCAGAAAGGGCCAGGCATGGTGGTGCATGTTGGTAATCCCAGCACTCAGGAGGCTGAGGTGGAAGGATTGAGCTCAAGGCCAGCCCACACTCCATAGGGAGACCATGTCTAAAAAAAAAAATTGTTACATAAGTTCTACCAGAAAGAGTTCAGAGTATAATGTGAAACAACAGAAGAGACTGGGAGGAAAGATCCTTCAATTTAAGTATAATAGCAGGCCAGTCATGGTGGTATACACACCTACAATCTTAGCACTCTGGAGGCTGAGGCAGGATGGTCACCACAAGTTCAAGACCAGCCTGGGCTACACAGAGAGCTCAAGGCCAGCCTGGATTACATCGTGAGAACCTGTCTTGACAACCCTTCCGTATATCACAGAAGTCAAAACAAGATCAGCTGTCAAGATAGATCACAGTAGACTATGAGCAAGATGAAGACAAATTATTCCTTCACTTTCCAGTCAAAATGGAAAAGCAGTTAAGCACCCATCCTTCTCTAAAAGTTACAACTAGTGACAGGAGATATCATGTAGAAAATTTTTAAGAACATAAGTGTATGTTTATTTTTTTTTATTTTTGAAAGTACAAATATCAATGAGACAGTTTTAAGACACCTTAACAGGACGGATTCAATAAATTAATACATTGCAAACTGTTTTCATAATGTTTTGGTATTGTACAAGGTGCATACATGACATTATACTTACAGACATTATTATAGCAGATGTCTCATCAGTAAATTAAGACAGTGTAGCTCTTTATGTATCTTATTTTTTATACCTGAATTATATCAAAGATTCAATAATTAATACTTTATACCTTGTTATTT